>JAPKLW010004914.1:0-23712 GCA_026898455.1 Plectranthus barbatus
CAGTTGTCAGCTGCATACTGAGTAACCAGCACCAGCTGACCAGTTGCGAGTTGTCAGCTGTGAGTAAGTAGCGTGCAAGAAATCAATTAACTTTATTTCCGCTGCGTAACGATTATACTCTGAAAAACCGGGAACAACATACTACAACTATACATATGTAGATAATGCATATTTACAAGCTTAATACTGCAACTTACATCTGAAAATATATAAACATGCAAATATACATTATATAAGCCTGTAAATATGCATTATATAAGCCTATAAATATGCATTATATACCCTTGTACAGTTGCATTATAATAATCACAAGAATTTTAAAATTTAGATTACTTAAAAAAATTCAGCTGCAAAGTATAATAATCAAAGGATTTTACCACACCTTTTTGGAAAATAATAATAAATTTGTTTCAAATGAATTAAACATAATACTCATAATTTATAAGTATCATTCATATTTATTAAATTGACCTGTTTACTATTTTGCTTATTTTATTTGAAGAAAAAGTGTATAAATAAGAAAACAAATATAGTTAGATACATTCATAGTAGTGGTAGTCAACGATGAAGTAGAGAGAGAGGTTTCTCACTCTAAAAAAAGTCCAGAGGGGGAGAGAGAGAATTTTGTCGCCAGATGAAGTAGAGGGATCAAAGCTTTCTCTCAGGTCAAAGCTTTGGAAGAGAAAATCGTGGAATAAAATTTTTAGGGATAATCTCTCCAATATCTAGGAAGTTCAAAATTAATTTTGGTCCTTGGTATGTTAAATTTACGGTAATACCCTGATAATGCAAGTTTTATAACTAGTTAATGCAATTCGCATTTTGATTATATTTTTAAATCTCAACCGCTCATGATTAATTAGGAAGGTCCAGATTCATTCTCATCTCCTATCTAAGGGGTCACTTGTAACTTTAACGCACTCATATATATATATATATATATATATACATTGTTAAGATTCGTTTTTAGAGAATTTCTTCCTTACTTTTTGATGTTTTGGTGGGTCAAAAATTGTAAGCCATTTTAGTCAGTTTTTCCAGTTTCTAGAGTTCTAATCTTGTAATCCTAGTATAGGATCGAATTGAGTTGTAATAGAACTTAGACTGAAGACCGAGCAAGGAAATTGCTTGAGAACTGACTATCTTCACACCTAGCCTTGACCTAAAACTGTGTTGGAGCACTTATTTTAAGGTCCTGCCATACTGACAAGGAGAAGTCAGTATGAGGGCTTTCCCGAACTGACTAAGGGGAAGTCAGTTCAAGGGATTTCCATACTGATAATGAGACATCAAATGAGGGTGTTTTCCATACTGACCCTGGGAAATCAGTATGAGGTCAAAGTTGTACTGATTTTTAATAGTCAGTATTAGAGCCTCTACTTTTAAAGTATGAGCACTTCGAAAGATATCGAAGCTCAGTTAGACTCAGGCATTCATATATGCCCAAGTGAGTACGAGGTTATCCAAAAATTGGGATCCCTCGGGCTGAAAAGAAGTCTGACATAAAGTTAGTGTAACGTACACTGGCGCAGCAGAGTAGAAAGGAGACCTAAGGCATGGGCTACGATTGGACAATATAATCCATGAGTCTAACGTCTGGATTTATCTGATAGTCTTAAGAAGACAAGGGCACAAGTTTAGGCCATTCTCTCTACCAAACTCTCTAAGTTTCCGTGTTCTCTAACACGAGACTTTAGTCTCCGACTCAAGTTCCCCACCGTGCTATCTTCCCCTAGCACGAGGCTAAAGCTTTAAGACGAGGCTCTTCTTGGTGACTATATCTTTCCGAGATATCTTCACAGCAATCAGTTTCCTAGTTTGGGACTCTAATTCTCACGCGCGTATGCCAACCACTTGTGTTCTGGGAAGAACCTCTAAACATCCAACCATTCTGGGAAGAATTAGTAAACATCCACCCACTTGGAAGGAGGTTACGGGGTGCGTCCCCACTTCAACCTGAAGACTGAGTCTACAAGGAGTTTCTAGGTGAGTGCCACAGCTGACCGGAGGACGGAGGAGCCACGGACTGTATATAGATCGTAAGGAGGCTTGTATTTACTTAGTTAATTATCCAGACCTTGGGTCTGAAGAGTGGATGTAGATATTGAAGTCCGAACCACTATAATTCTTTATGTGCTGCTTTACTGCTTTCTTTATACTTGCTCTGTTATTCTTTTTCACAAACTGACTACTGAATCCATTCAATACTTGTCTAAGTATTGAAGCATATAAACTGTGAAACTGACTTAAGACGGAACAAAGACTTAAGCTTAAACTGACTAACACACAAAACTAACTTAACTCCGTTTGAACGAACCAGTATTTGTGCTTATTTTGACTTCCACTGCATACACAAAACCTTCTGTTAGGTGTTGTTTTCTTTTGATTTCTTGTATTAGTACCGCTCCCATGGCGTGGTCGGATACAGAGAGGTTATGTAGTAGAGTTTCATCGTCACTGGGTTTAGAGAGAAAGGGTGGACTGGTGAGGTAGGCTTTTAGCTCCTTGAGCGCCTTCGCGCATTTGTCTGTCCATTTGAAGTGCTTTCGTGTTTTGAGCGTGTTGAAGAAGGAGTGTGTGCACTCGGAATATCGCGAGATGAAGCGACTGAGCGTGGTGAGGCGGCTGGTGAGTTTTTGCACTTTATTGGGTGTTTTTGGATGCCCTATACTTTGGATGACTCTAATCTGAGTGGGATCCGCCTCCATTCCTCTCTTGGTCACTATGTGCCCCAGGAACTTGCCGGAGGATACTCCGAATGAGCACTTGGTGGGATTCAGTTTCATGTTGTACCGTTTGAGTGTTTGGAATGCTTCTTCAAGATGGGTTACATGATCTTAAGATTCCAAGGACTTGACGAGCATGTCATCAAAGTAAACTACCATGGTTTTTCCGATCTTCTCTTTGAACATGGAGTTGACTAGGAGCTAACATGTCGAGTCGGCATTTTTCAGTCCAAACAGCATTACCTTGTAGTAGTAGATACCCTGGCTGGTTATGAACGTGGTTTTTTCTTGATCATCGGGGTGCATTTGTATTTGATTATACCCCAAAAAAGCATCCATGAAGCTATGAGTTCGTGGCCAGCAGTTGCGTTGATGATAGTGTTGATATGCGGCAGAGGGTAGGGATCCTTAGGAAGGCTTTGTTGAGGTCCGTGAAGTCTATGCACACACGGTTTTTATCATTCTTTTTTATCACCACCACCACGTTTGCCAGCCACGTGGGATAATGTACCTCTCGCACTGATCCCATATCAATGAGCTTCTGAACTTCTTCGTTTATGGCTTGGTTATTTTCTACGGAGAGTTTTCATCTTCTCTGCTGGACGGGTCTACGACTAGGGTCGACTTGCCATCGATGCGTGAAAACTGTTGGATCTATGCATGTTATGTCGTGGTGACCATGCAAATACATGTGTCTTGCACCGAAGGAAGCATATCAAGGAGCTCCGGACGTCTGGTGTGAGCTCTGAACCAATAAATGTTGTTTGCACCGGGTCTATCGTCGATGACAATTTCTTCGAGCTCTTCGGATTTAGGTCGAGTGATAGGGATTGCTTGCTCGGCATACTGCTGAGCGCACACCACTTTAAAACTCACGTAGTAGCAGTCCCTAGAGGCTTTTTGTTCACCCCAGATCATTTAGATTCCCCAAGGCATCGGGAATTTTAGAACTTGATGACAGGAGGAGGGGATCGCTTTGAGCTCATGGATCTAGGGTTGCCCGAGGATTTCATTGTAAGCCGAAACCATATCAATCACTTGGAATTTCACATCAAGGTTCAAACCTCCGCAGTGTACGAGTAGGGTAATTTCCCCTACTGTTTGTTGTTGGTCACCGTTGAAACCGTATAATGTCATGGTGATTGGCTTTATTTTGCTAGTTGGGATATGCATTTCCTTTAAAGTTAGCAGGAACAATATGTTTGTTGAGCTGCCATTGTCAATGAGCAACCCTTTCACTTGGGAGTTGGAGATCAATAGGGTTATGACGAGCGCGTCATGATGAGGGTGGACAAGGTCGGGTGGATCTTCACATGTAAATTTGATGGCTTCGTGTTCCTATGTGAAGTTTGCATTTTGAGTCCCATGGTTTAGGGCTCGTATGGCTCTTTTTGCGGCCGATCGTGATCTTCTGCTTACTTCTGATCCCCCCATAATAATGTGAACTATCCGTTCGGCTTGGGGTGGTATCTTCTGAGGCTCTGCACCGTTGGGCAGATTTGCCTGTCTCCCTCTTGTCCAAGTGTTCTTTCCTTTGTTTGTTAAATATTCTATTAAAACCCGTTCTCTAGCAGTTCAAGGACTTCTAGGCGTAGTGTCTGATATTCCTCTGTCATGTGCCCATGGTCATTTCGAATCGCACGATTTTGGATCGGACTTTATTTTTCCAGGCCATTTCACCGCGTTACCCAAATTTTTAGGATATTATTGACCAGGTAATTCTGGTCAATGCTCAAGTTGTACGGGATGTGATAAGTTCGTATTTTCAAGAACTTCTCAATGAAGTTATTGAGTGTTTTAATGGTTTTTGGAGCATTTTATTTACTTTTGCATGCATGATAGGGTTATCGCACATGAAATGCTCGTGATGGTGTATTTTGCAGGTTTTAGAGTGAAAAATAGCTAAGGAAAGAAAGATGCCAAGTGGAAGCCTCGACTCCGATTGACGCAGTCCCACGTCAATCGAAGTCGATGCCGTAGATCGATCGAAGAAGGGACTCAAGCAAGATCGACACGTGACACGCACCTCGATCGATGCTAGTGCACGTCGATCGATGCAGAGGATTTGTTGCAATCAAAGGAAGGGGTCGAACCGAGTTTCCACCTCGACCGACGTGAGGCCACGTCGGTCGACGTCGACATGAAATTGGCAAATTTTCTAAGATTTAAGATATATTCGTATCTTATTTCTTAGGCCTGACAGGATAAATCTAAGATTATTATAAATAGCCTTCTTTAGGTCAAAAATTAAGTGTGTTAGATTTTATTTTAATTAGAGAGAAAGACAACAACAACAATTTAGTATTTTTAGTTTGTTTTTACATTTGGATTACATCCGAAAACTGTGGCAACAACTCAAATCCAGTTCGAAGCTCAGTTTTTATTTATGCAAGATTATTTCAGGTTTTATCTTTTCATGTTAATTCCTATTATGTCTATGAGTAACTAAATTCGCAATAGATTCTAGGGTTTCGAATATTATGTCTATGTGTATGTTGGAGTAGATTAATCACCTTTCTAATTCGTAGTTTATAAAAACTAGGATTAATTGCAATCTTGATTTACTGGCCATAATTTAGGATTAATTTAGTTGGAATTTAGAGACTCAAAAGGTAACATATTTCAATGGAATATGGTTTTTATAATATAAATTGTTTTTCTTGTCTGAAAAGAGGGAATGAATTTGTAGGAATAAATCCGTAGAATAAGTGGAGTTAATTATATTTTCTCGAGACTGAAAAGGTAGAGATAAAAATTAATCAACTTTATGAATTGTCCTCAACAAAAATTCATGATAGCTTTCTGATGTTCCACTACGATAAGAATTAAATGTGGTAATTAATTGGTTCATAAGTACATGTAAGGTAGGATAAGAAGAAAACCCTAGGATCTATGTTTTTCATATTTGATTTTCAAAACCTTTCACGATTTACTGCTTTAATTCAATTTTTGAAATTTAACCACAATATATGTTTTCTATTTCCTAAACAATGTTCTGAAAATTTTTGATTTAGTATTTAGGGTTTCTTCGTTACTTCACTCCTCTGGAATTCGATTAATTTTATTTCACCACTATATTATTAGCTTAGCTAAATCGCTATCAAAATAATTTAGTGATCAAATTTTGGCGCCGTTGCCGGGGAGTGAATAGATTAAGCCTTACTATTATTTCTGTGTTTGGAATTTTGATTTAGGCTGTAAATTTCGCAAGTTTAATTTTTATTGTATTTTCAAGTTCTTAGTTTCGACCTCGGAAATTGAAACTACCTACCGAAAGAACCAAAGAAAGAATCAGGAACAAGGAAGCTCGAGTAATCAACAAATGGCTGAAATCATGCAACCAGAGGATCCACACCACCACCGGTACTAACTCTGGAGGAACAAGCCGAGTTTGTTCAAAAAGTTCAAGCTATGAGGGCGCAACTGCAGCAGCTAAACCTCGAGAGGAACCTTGAGAGGAACAATCAGAATAACCGACATCTTCGCCGCAACCCAGTATTTGAGGATATTCCTGATGATGATGAGGATGAAGAGGAAGAGGACGCCATTCAGAAGCGATATAGACCTCAGTTCAAGGAGACAGACTTCAGAATTGGCATCAACGCCAATAATTTTGAGCTAAAGACTGGATTGGCGCAGATGGTGCAGCAAAACCAATTCAGTGGGAGAGTGACTGAGGACCCCTACACACATCTAGATAAATTTATCATGTTTTGCAACACTGTCAAAATCGGCAGGGTCAACAAGAGTGCCATCCGAATGCATCTATTCACATTCTCTCTACGGGATAAGGCATAGGCTTAGTTTACTACACTGGACAAGGGAAACATCAGTACATGGACGGAGCTACGGAATGAATTCCTAGGGAACTTTTTTTCTCCGAGCGTCATCAGATAGAGAAGGAAGGAGATCATCCGGTTCGCTCATACACCCAACGAGAGCTTCTATGAGGCGTGGGAGCGCTTCAAGGAATTACTGAGATCCTGCCCAGGCCACGGCATACCACTAGGAGAGTAGGCAGTGACATTCTACGAAGGGCTCAATGATAGGACTGTTGAGTTGGTGGACGCCACACTGGGCGACACCATCATGACAAAGAGCAGAAAGAAGACCATGAAATTCTTCCAAAAGATGGCAAACAATAACCAACATTGGTCTTCGATTCATCATTGACCTGTGAAGGCAGTAGAGAAGGTTCCTGAAGAACCTGATTTGGCAGCCAAGGTAAAGAAGCTGCGGGTAGACTTCGCTGCACTGAAATCAAAGCAGACAGTTGCTGTAGTGGAGCCAGTGCAAGCTCCGCTTGAGGGGGATTGTGCAGATGTAAATTTTGTCCAAATGGGTGGTTTCCAAAACAACTACCGCGGAGGATATCAGCAGCACAATCAACCTACAACTACAATCAAGATAGGAACCACCCTGGGTTTTCCTATGCAAACCCTCAGGCCACGGAGCAGCCACCACCTGGATTTGCAGTGCAAGATGGAGCATTGGTGGAGAAGAAGAAGCCAAATCTCGAGGAGATTTTGGCTAAGTTTATGCAGGGGTCCACTGATAAAGTGGGCAAGCTAGAGCAAGACATCTCAGGGGTGAATACTAAAGTAAACCGCGTGGAGAAACACATGCAGATCATAGAAACGCAGGTCAGTCAAATCGCCAACGCCCTAGGAGCCCAGCACAAGCCCGAACAACTGCCGAGCAACACACAAGTAAACCCCAAAAGCCAAAGGAATTCAGTTAATGCAATTACACTGAGAGGGGGGAAGTTGATGAGAATCAAGGTCGTCCAATATTGAAGAATTTAATTAAGTAATTTGGTCTTAATTAAATTATTGAAGGGTCCAAAATTGAAGACTTTAATTAAGTCATCTGGACTTAATTAAATTATTGAGGTTGTGATTTATGAGAGATAAAAGATATTTCAAGATATTATTGAAGAAAATAGAAGATTTGATTAGTCCTGAAATATCTTGGATATTTCTTAGATTTGATTTCTAGATTTGTTAGATTTGATTTTTAGCAAGATTTGATTTCTAGATTTGATTTGATTTCGTAGTTTGATTAGGATTATATTTGATTTGATTTCCTAGTTTGATTAGGATTAGATTTGAATTTTCTCCCTATAAATAGGGCTTCATATTTTCATTGTAATTCAGTTTTCAGTTTAATGATATTTGTGAGTTTATTTCTCCAATTCTGAAAGCTCAAGAATTTATGTGGATTACCTTGAAATTCAAATTGACTTATCAACCGGACTTACACATCCGATTGTGGTGTCTTCTACCATTCTGCATTCGTTAGTTCTTCAGCTTCTTGGGGCGTATATGAGATTCGTCTGGAATACGTCATTTGAAGGGTTGAATTAGGGTTGCTGGACTTCCATTCCTATTATCGTTCCATTTCTAGTTCTGTCCGAGTTGTTTCCGCATCGTGGCTACTCTTGTTCCTGGGCTGCGATCTAAACCTTCCGGCGAGGATCGTATCAGAAGTCCTACGATGGGCCTAAAAATCCCAAAGCAGACCCGCCGGAGAACGAAGGGAGCGAACAAGACGAGGCCGCAGAATTGCCCTTGACTTCGATCGACACCGAGCATGTCGATCGAAGTCGAGACTCGGCTACGCACGCAGCACAAGACCCCATATTGATCAATGCGGGGCCATGTCGGTCGAAGTCGACATCGACTCCATCTCTGAAAAAGCCGCCAATGCGGTATCCTCAGTAGTTTGCCAAGACCAAGATGCATGAGCGGTATGCACGCTTCCTCGAGAATATGAAGAAGGTGCACATCAACATTCATTTGGTTAAAGCACCGCAGGAGATACCCGGTTACATCAAGTTCCTGAAGGACATGGTCTCTTAGAAACAACCCTTCCAAGAACACGAAATGGTAAATCTTTTTTAGGAATGTAGCGCAGTCATTCAGAAGAAGATGCCACTGAAGAGAGAGGACCCGTGATCCTTCACTATCTCCTGCGTCATCAGAGGAGAGACCTTTGGGAAGGTGCTTTGCAATTTCGGCGCATCCATCAACCTTATGCCGCTTTCTATCTTCAAGAGACTGGCCATTGGAAGCATCAAGCCGACCGCCATATCACTGCAGATGGCTGATCGTTTTGTCTCCTACCCAAGGGGAATTATAGAGGATGTGCTCGTGAATGTCAAGGACTTCATCATTCCAACTGACTTTGAGGTCCTAGACATGGAAGAGGATCACAACATTCCACTGATTCTAGGGAGGCCTTTTCTGAAGACTGGGGGAGCCCTGATTGACATCCGAGATAGGAAACTAACGTTTTGTGTCAATGACGAGTCAGTCACCTTCTCCATCTACAAGTCGATGCAGAAATACAACGATGGGAGCTACCAGGAGGAATGCCACATGATAAACTGTTATGATCCGGTGATCTCCTCTCTCTTTTCTTCTCTTGAATCTAACCAAGATTTCCTAGAGATTTGTTTACTGCACTCCTTGTTTTATTTTTTAGATTTGGATGCAGCTGATGACGAGCTGTTGGATGTGGTAATGGAGCTGGACGTGCGAGAAGAGGTACCAAAGGCATTGGAAGACAAAAGGGAGAAGTTACCACCCATATTTCTCCAAAAAGCCAAAGGAAATCAAAAAACAACTTCGACTTTGACCAACGCAAGGAGCGCGTCGATCGAGATGCAGAAATCTTCCACATTGATCGATGCAATATTGATGTCGATCGAAGTGGAGCATGAGGTTGATAGGAACATCAAATCGATTAGGGTAGCTAGACGTAGAAAAGGGGGTTTGTCAGAAATCCTCGCATCGATTAACGTCGACTCAGCGTCGATCGAAGTCGAGGGAAAAGTTACGAATCCTAACTCTGATCCGCCTATCCTGGACCTCAAACCTCTACCCAAACACCTAAGGTACGCCTATCTGGGAACTAACGATACTTTTCCAGTAATTATTTCTGCTTTTCTGACGCATGTTGAACTGGAAAAACTACTGAGAATTTTGAGGAAATACAAGTCCGCGATTGGCTGGACATTAGGAGACATCAAAGGGATCAGCCCTTCATTGTGCATGCACAAGATCATCCTTGAGGAAGACGCAAAGCCGAAGAGGCAAGCACAATGACGACTGAACCCCATCATGCAGGAGGCCATAAAGAAGGAGGTTCTGAAACTCCTTGACCATGGCATTATCTACCCTATTTCCGATAGAAAATAGGTCAGCCCGACTCAAGTGATAGCCAAGAAAGGGGGATGCAAATTTAGAAGAGGGATGATGGAGAAGAGGTAGCGACACGACCTGTCACTAGATGGCGGTTCTGCAACGACTACCGGACTCTCAACGCCGCCACATGCAAGTGTTGGGATTATATACTGAAAGCATATATGATTAAGTGTTTTGTACACTGGTCTTCATATATGTTGCTGCAACAATGCTCGTTGTCTGATGAAACGATCATACAACGAACCATAATATCCTATTATCTCGCCTATAGGGATGATCATATGGTGTGTAGGAGATCACAGAGGATCATATGAATCGTTTGACCTAGCGAGATATAAACAGTATCACAGTTGAGACAGTCCCTGAATAGGCTGTCGGTCTAAGCTGCGGCACATCGGTTCATAAGTGGGCTTATCCTAGCTACTTGATGTGTCGGTACATAGTTATGTATTGATGGGATCAACAGTGGGATGTGCCATTCTCATTGACATATGAATGAGCCAGATCCCTAACATACTTCCTATGATCTTAAACCTAACTGAAGGATAAGGGGCACACACAGATTGACCGCACTTTGATTTACCATGGTGGCGAGTCTTTCATGTACTCTTATACCTGTATTTTGGGTGTTGGCAATTTGTGTGTGGCCTGCTTAGTCTGGACGTTTAGGTAAGCATATCCATTTCAGGATGGTGACATTCCCTGAGGAGCTCACAAGGTTCATTATGCTAAACCCTGCAGGTTGAATTATTTAATTCAGGCATAAGTGAAAATGAGTGAGTGGTATTACTCAGGAAATAAGAGATTAATTAATTATGGCTGATTGTCATAAGCCAAATTAATTAATGAATGTCTAAAACCTTAAATATGTGGATCATGTTAGTTTGGTGCAACCCGTTCCTAATAACGTGGTAATAAAGGGGCGAGTCAGCATTGTTACCGTGGTGAAGGTTAAAACAATGTTTTATTAATTAATTATGTTCTGGGTTGAACAAGGAAGGATTAATTAATAAAGAGGGCACACTTTATTATTTGCATCTGGTCCCTGGTCTGGCCCATGAACTGCTCACAGCCCATTAGGGTTAGGGTTTCTCAAAACCCTAACACTATATAAAGGCCTTCTCTCTATCAGATCATTAGAGACTTTTCAGTATATTGAAAATAGAGAGAGACGGCGGCGGCGATCCGGAAGGGAGGAACTGATCGATTCCTCCAGATCTCGGATTCAACTTCGTAGATAATCCTCACCAGATTTCCAAGGAGCAAGGGAATAGATCAGAAGATCAGATCTGTAGGAACAACTGTTCATCGCCGGTGTTCAGATTCAGATCCAGATCTATTTCATCGTTATTGGCTCCGATCTAGATCTGTAGATCAAACGGTGAAATCAGGTATTCTCTAAATCCATCCTCTGCAATTAATTTTGTAGGAGCATGCATAGGATCGCATGGTTTATTTAATTGAAATTTGTTCTTGGTATTCTAAGAACGATCCTTGGCAAGAAATTCATTAATGGCAACTCGTGTTGTCCATCGTAGACTCAAACCCTACAATTGGTATCAGAGCCAGGTTGATGTTCTTAGGCTCTATCTTGGATAGATTGAATTAAATAAATATGTATGTTCTTGGATGGATTTAAATTATCGTGTATGTTTTTGTTCTCGTGGCCTTCTCGTTTTTTGGATCTGTTTTTCACCACGAGAAAATTCGTGGTTAGATTTGATAGAAAATTATGTAATAGATTTTAGATCTATTTTTTGTATTTTCTTTATTATTTCAAATCTGTAAAATTGGAGAATCTGAGATCCAGAAGAGATTCGAAGAACGAAGAACAGAGAAGCGACATGACTGGGCCGTGCCTGTTCGAGCTGTTGCGCGTGTTTCTGGCGAGCCCAGGCCGGCAGCGGTCCAGCAGCAGCGTGCACGAGGGCGGCGAGCTCCCAGATCCGGCCGGGGCGGCGACGGGCAGCACTGTAAGTCGCGGCACAAGCGGGTGGCGGCGGTGGGGAGTCTTCCCTGCGGCTGGGCCGCGCCCGCTTCTCTCTCCCCGTCGCATTTTGCACCAGCAACCGGCGACTGGCGTGGATTGCAGGCGGCCGGGAGTTCCAGCATGCCCCGACGATAGCCGCGCGAGGACGTCGCGGCGGCGAATCTCGCGAGCGGGCGGTGGCAGACGCAGCAGCGCTGCCCTGCTGCGCGTGCTGCCGATTCACGCAGACTGCTCCGTCTCCTGCGACAGTGGTGGCGACTTCGTGCCGTGGCCGGGCTACTGGAGACGAGGGTTGAGCTTGGGGGGCAGCTGGCTGCAAACTCCGGCCGCAGGCGGTGGCTGGAAAGGCGGCGACCGACGGTTGCTGTGTGGCTGTGGCGGCTAGTGTTTGTGAAACTTGGGTTTGCAAAACCTAGGGTTTCTAAGCCCGGGCCGAAAATCGGGCTTGTCAGCCCGGAGGCAGCCCGCAGTCTGAAAAATTAGGGTTTGGTTGCTCATGTTGGGCCAGAAACCCTAATTTGCAGCCCAATTGCTGTTTTTTCAGCCCGGATCAGATTTCAAGTCCAACGGAGGCCCAGTTTGAAGATCTGTACTGAAAAATAAATCTTGTAATAGTTAGATTTAATTTATTTCCATGTAATCGAATCTGAGGGGCCACGAGAATTTATTTGTTTATTTATTTATTCTCGTATTGATGTGATTTATAATGTGCGCACTAGTAAATAATAGGAAAGCATGCCTATTTGCTTTAATTATTTACTTTTATAAGCATGTTGCAATTTAATTTTTGAGCATGCTTTATGTGATTTATTTTATGTTTTAAATTGTGTCTATAAATTCCGGGATCATATTAATTTATGATGGAATTTTGGGTGTGACATAATTTATGGGAACATAAAATAATGTGTGCGCATGAAACCTTTAGAATTAAAAATATTAAGCTGGATTTTGGTTCTTCTCTAACCAAGATCATTAGACCTCCACAAATACGACCTCTCACTGGAAGTGAGACATCTTGAAGCGTAAACGTCTACTCAAGTAGCTTGCGTTAGAGGCTTCTCACTAGGTCTGGTGCGATGAGGTTTCAAAATAAAACATTTAGTTTAAGATGAGAAGTGGGAGCCTCTGAGCAAACGTCTACTCAAGTAGCTTGCATTGAGACAACTTTCACTGGTCTCTAAGATTAAACTAAATGAGATAACAAAGGATGTGAGGGGCATGCGGCATGGGTCCAGTACGTATGCTAAATCGCTCTAAACGTCCGGAGTTAGGCTTGTGGTTATTTTTGGCTTAGATGTTGCCTGGAGTATAACTCATTAATGATGTCCCTGCTCCGGATAGGTGAACATGGTCTTAAGATCTCCAATATTAATTTCTTTTGCTTAAGATACCTGGCATGTCAAGAAATTAAAGGATCATTTTGGTCTGGTTGAGCGTTTGCCGTAAACGTCTACTCAAGTAGCTTGCGGTAAATTAGCTTGGGCAATTGGAGGAAGCAAATTGCATTGTTTTATCTAAAGGTTCTATGCATATTTGTTTCAATTGTTCGTAGTATGTGCTTACTTTAATTCGCTTATTTGTTTTCAGATATGTTTATGAATAATGTCATTAATATATTCGCTCAAAATCCTCTCAGTGGTCCGATTTTCCTTGAATGGAAACGTAATTTAGATTATATCCTTGCTGCGGAAGAACACAAGTTTGTCCTTGCTGATCCTTGTCCGCCAGTCCCAGCTGCTGATGCTACTACCGAGCGGCAGCAGTCTTACAATAAGTGGATCAAGTCTAATAATGTAGTGAAATGCTACATGATGACCACTATGAGTAAGGTACTGCAGCTGCAGCATCAGCATTATGATAAGGCCTGTGAGATTATGGATAATCTAGCAGCGACTTATGGGGAGACGGACAGAATTGTCAGATTCAATCTCATGAATGAGATTGTGAGTAAGAAAATGTCTGAAGGCAGTTCAGTGAGAGAGCACGTGGTTGCCATGACTCACCTCATGGATGAACTAACGTTGCATGGTGGTGGTATTGACGCGGAAGCCCAAGTCGATATCATACTAAACTCTCTTCCCAAGTCTTTGAAAACTTCAGGTTGAATGCTGTGATGAACAAGAAGGAGTATACTCTTAATGAGTTACTCAGTGACTTGATGGCAGCACAGTCCCTGATGGAACCCGAGAAAGCAGTTTTGGTTTCTTCCGGTAGCCGGTCTGCTGCTCCTAAACGAGCAAATACTAAGAGAACAGCTAGGAACAAGAACAAGAAAACTGCTGGTGGGAACAATGGAGTTTTTGCTCCAAAGAAAAAGGCTGGGAAAGTTAAAGGAAAGGGCAAGTGTTACCGCTGTGGCAAAATGGGACACTGGAAATCAAATTGTCCAGGTGTTAACACCAATAGACAAGGTACGTCATCATGTTTAGTATCAGTTTTCTACTCCTTGTGAGTAGTGGTTACTGTGAGTACTAATCATGTTTTGGTTGCGCTATGCAGAGAATCAAGTTGATGATAAGGCTTGAGGATGACAGGACTACCAACTCCAAGGAAGATGCTAGAGATCGTTCTCAAGCTGTTGGAGTTATTTGCTTTAAGTTTATGTTAAAACTCTGTTTTAATTCAAGTTCCAGAAGAGATATTGTTTTGTTTTGAGAAACATATTTTTCATCTATTGTTATGGATTATCAGTTATTCGATAGAGTTTTTCTATCATGAATGAATAACAGTGTTTTCTACTATGGATGATTGTCTCTTCATTACTTGATCACATAAACTATCAGTGTACTAAGGTATAATTTAAAGAATCTCTATAGAGATAGGTTACATCAGTCTAAGTAGTTTTAATTAATTCATGGAATTATGGATTCAATCCAGGTATTCTTAAGAATGGTACTTATGATAACTACTTAGAGGTATTATATGGTAACTAGGCCTTTTAATAGGCGATTGTATCTCTATAGGTTATTTCGTGCTTGCTCTGGTTTGCTGGTTTGAGTCTACTTCCGCAGTTGCCTTAACAGGCATTGATACTGTAATCATTTAAGATTTGGATATGTTTATCTAGTTCATTACAAGTCTTAGTCTCTTGCTTTAATCAAGAGCGCTCAAGACTAAGGTAGAGAATGAGTTAAACAAGATCGTAAAAATATTATGGTTCACTCATAATGGTATATCTTAAGTGATGGGGTTTTACAGTATCTGGCATAGCAAAGGGATTGTATCCCAGTTAACTACACCTATTATTCCTCAATTGGGATAGTATAGGTAAAACGAAATAAGTTTCTCTAAAAGTTTATAAGTTATACAAGCTTTGCCAAATTTTCGTTTTTGGGAAAGAGCGCCAAAAGCAGTTGTATGTTTGCTTAATCTAGTGTCTTCTAAATCAGTTCCAAATACCCTAGAAAATCCTGACTCTGTCAAAAGGGCAATGATGGGTAATTCGGCTGTTAAGCTGATATAGGAAACTGATTGGTTGGAAGAAAGGTTTAAGCCAATACTGTTTTGTGGGCTATTTCAGGTAAACGAAAAAGATGGTTGCTTTGATACAAGCAAGTTGTATAGGATAAAACCATGAATCCAAATGTGAGATTGTTCTCTAACATTTTAGAGAAGACAATTCAAATCCATCAGGAAATACCCCGTGGCATATTGAGCATACCTTGGAAGGTATGGTACCAATTGCACGGTCACCTGTGTAAGGTGGTAAACCACAAATTAATGCACCATTAACCGGCAACATAAAAGGAGCATCGTTGCAGTGAGAGGCTGCCTTAACAGGCTTAATGGTACTAGTTCGTGGAAACAGTCTCTGGACTTGTTTCCAGCTTAACGAACAATATCGTACTTATCCCTTAAAGCGCAACGAAGCTGTTAAGACAAAAGATGCAGTTTAATGACGTCAAGTCATGGATTCAGAAATGAATCAGTAAATGTTATGGTTGTATATCAGGATCAGTGATTGCCAAATAACTTTCCAGCTATAGGCAACTGATTGATATACAAGAAAAATGATCGAATGGTAACCTAGTATATTCGAGTGTCTAGGTTAGTGAGCAAGGTATGTTTCACAACAAGACCTTCTCACTGGTTGCAATTATTAAACCCATTCGAGTTCTTTTAACCATAACAACACATATGAATCTAAATATCTGGAAGATAAATGACGTCATCCGTATTTTATAAGCGAGTACCTTGATAAAAGGTGACGACATCTGTATGCAACAACCAGATAAGTTATGTGCAAAGCATCATGTCTGGAAGCCTAGGTAGTTCAAGTATGAACTTAAAGGAGCTTAAGGTCATGTAACAGACATTTCGATATTGTCTATCGAGAATGATAGTTTCATGTACCAGTTATGTGTCAGCGAAAGAGTGGTTTTCCTTGCACATTATGTAGATGGTATTTTCACATTCGAAAACGGTTTGGAGATATTGTCAGGCATAAAGGATGGTTATCCAAACAGTTTCAGAAGTAGGACTTATGAGATCTTGGTACATCTTTTGAATTAAAGTCTTGTGTGGTCACTAGAAAAGGATGTTCAGGTATCTCGAGTCGCTTAAATTGATTCTGTGGTGTATCGTTCATAGCAAGAAAGATTGTTATCTTTCTATATTGTAAATGAACGAAGTTAGATATCTGTTATGCTATAAGCATGTTAAACATATATCAGTTCAACTCTGGATAGGCTTATTGGTTAATGAATGAGCCTTGTGAGTTGAATGGCATCGGATATCCAGGAGGATCATAAGGAAAGGAAATCGACCTCTAACTATGTGTTGGCCTTGGAGGAGGAGTTATCGGAATCTAACACAGAAATGTGTTGCGAATTTCGGTATGAAGGCTGAGTCTTTAACAACTGCATTAGCTTCGCAAGAAGCAGTATAACTCTGGTGTTATCCTCGAGAGGTGTGTGTTCTGAGTTTGCCTAATAAAGTCATATGGAATTGTGATCATGTTGGTGCAATGACAAACTCAAGGGAACCCAAGACTCACAAGGTGGTAAAACACATAGGATCTGTGATATCACATCATACGAGAAATCGTGACAAGAGGTGACGTGAATGCAGTGGGAGTGATTGACAGTATAGACACACTTAATACTTTGATAAAACAATGGTATTATGCTTTAAGTATAAGTGGGAGATTGTTGGGATTATATACTGAAAGCATATATGATTAAGTGTTTTGTACACTGGTCTTCATATATGTTGCTGCAACAATGCTCGCTGTCTGCTGAAACGATCATACAAGGAACCATAATATCCTATTATCTCGCCTATAGGGATGATCATATGGTGTGTAGGAGATCACAGAGGATCATATGAATCGTTTGACCTAGCCAGATATAAACAGTATCACAACTGAGACAGTCCCTGGATAGGCTGTCGGTCTAAGCTGCGACACATCGGTTCATAAGTGGGCTTATCCTAGCTACTTGATGTGTCGGTACATAGTTATGTATTGATGGGATCAACAGTGGGATGTGCCATTCTCATTGACATATGAATGAGCCAGATCCCTAACATACTTCCTATGATCTTAAACCTAACTGAAGACGGATAAGGGGCACACACAGATTGACCGCACTTTGATTTACCATGGTGGCGAGTTTTTCATGTACTCTTATACCCGTATTTTGGGTGTTGGAAATTTGTGTGTGGCCTGCTTAGTCTGGACGTTTAGGTAAGCATATCCGTTTCAGGATGGTGACATTCCCTGAGGAGCTCACAAGGTTCATTATGCTAAACCCTGCAGGTTGAATTATTTAATTCAGGCATAAGTGAAAAGGAGTGAGTGGTATTACTCAGGAAATAAGAGATTAATTAATTATGGCTGATTGTCATAAGCCAAATTAATTAATGAATGTCTAAAACCTTAAATATGTGGATCATGTTAGTTTGGTGCAACCCGTTCCTAATGACGTGGTAATAAAGGGGCGAGTCAGCATTGTTACCGTGGTGAAGGTTAAAACAATGATTTATTAATTAATTATGTTATGGGTTGAACAAGGAAGGATTAATTAATAAAGAGGGCCCACTTTATTATTTGCATCTGGTCCCTGGTCTGGCCCATGAACTGCTCACAGCCCATTAGGGTTAGGGTTTCTCAAAACCCTAACACTATATAAAGGCCTTCTCTCTATCAGATCATTAGAGACTTTTCAGTATATTGAAAATAGAGAGAGACGGCGGCGGCGATCCGGAAGGGAGGAACTGATCGATTCCTCCAGATCTCAGATTCAACTTCGTAGATAATCCTCACCAGATTTCCAAGGAGCAAGGGAATAGATCAGAAGATCAGATCTGTAGGAACAATTGTTCATCGCCGGTGTTCAGATTCAGATCCAGATCTATTTCATCGTTATTGGCTCCGATCTAGATCTGTAGATCAAACGGTGAAATCAGGTATTCTCTAAATCCATCCTCTGCAATTAATTTTGTAGGAGCATGCATAGGATCGCATGGTTTATTTAATTGAAATTTGTTCCTGGTATCCTAGGAACGATCCTTGGCAAGAAATTCATTAATGGCAACTCGTGTTGTCCATCGTAGACTCAAACCCTACAGCAAGGACCATTTCCTGCTCCCATTTATTGATCAGATGCTTGACAGGTTATCCGGTTACCCTTATTACTGTTTTCTTGACGGTTATTCTTGATATAATCAGATTGCAGTAGCACCGGAGGACCAGCACAAAACCGCATTCACTTCTCCATACGGAGTATTTGCCTACCGATGGATGCTGTTTGGATTATGCAATGCACCGGCGACCTTCCAGCGATGCATGATGGCTATCTTCCACGACCTGATCGAAGAAGTCATGAAGGTATTTATGGATGACTTTTCAATTTTTGGTAGTTCATTTTACGTTTGTTTGCAGAATTTGGCTACTGTACTGGAAAGATGCACCGAGACCAATCTGTGTCTCAACTGGGAGAAAGGCCACTTCATGGTGCGCGAGGGCATTGTGCTTGGACATTAGATATCAGCCGAAAGATTGGAAGTACATCGAGCAAAGGTGACTACCATCGAGAAGATGTCACCGCCGACAAATGTCAAAGGTGTTCAAAGTTTTCTTGGGCCTGCTGGATTTCACAGGAGGTTCATCAAAGACTTCTCAAAGATTTCCAGGCCCCTTTGCAACCTGCTGGAGAAGGATGTTTCCTTCGTCTTCGATGAGGAGTGCCTACAGGCCTTCGAGAAACTGAAGATGGCCCTAGTGACTCCACCTGTTCTAACATCACCAGATTGGGGAGAGCCATTCATTTTGATGTGTGACGCCAGCGACTTTGCAGTTGGAGCTTCTTTAGGGCAGATTATTCCATGTCATCCACTACGCCAGCAAAATCATGAATCCGGCGCAGTGCAACTACACCACTACGGAGAAGGAGATGTTGGCAGTAGTCTATACCTTTGACAAATTTCGGTCCTATCTGATAGGTTCAAAGACAATTGTCTACAATGACCACGCTGCCATCAGGTACTTGTTTGCCAAGCAGGATGCCAAGCCAAGCCTGCTCCGATGGATACTGTTGCTGCAAGAATTTGACTTGGAGATCAAAGAAGGAAGGGAAATGAGAATGAGATCGCCGATCACTTATCACTGTTGGAGCCACCAGTCGAGGGGGATGATCATCTAATGAGGATCTGAGAGACATTCCCCAATGAGCATATCTATGCTATTCAGGGCCTAAGAGAGACCTATGAGTCGAAGATACCTTGGTATGCAGACTATGCTAATTACCTGGTGAGTGGAGTTCTTCCACCGGATTCCTCCCCATATGCTAAGAAGAAATTCATGCATGATGTCAGGTACTACTATTGGGAGGACCTTTACCTGTGGCATCGATGCTGACGGCATCATTCGCCAATGCGTTCCCTAGTCGGAGTGGTGGCAGGTATACGAGGCATGCAACTCTTTTACGAGCGGTGATCGCCACTCAGCCAACCGGATTGCATTCAAGATTCTGGCGAGTGGATTACAGGTTGTGATCGTTGCCAGAGGACCGGCAACATCTCACGGAGGGATGAGATGCCACAAACACCGGTGATAGAAATCGAGATATTTAATGTCTGGAGGATAGACTTCATGGGACCTTTCCCGCCATCCCATGGGTTCTCCTATATAGGGGTGAGCATGAGTCAAGCCGGCTCGCAAGCTACTCGGGATCGGCTCGAAAAAAACTCGAAATCGACTCGATAGTAATCGAGCCGAGCTCGAGCTCGAGCTATTCGAGTAGCTGTCGAGCTCGAGCTCGAGCTTTGTGATACTCGATTCGACAGGCTCGCGAGCCTTATCGAGCTCGATCTTAAATCGAGCTTGAGTCGAGCTTAGGTTCGAGCTAGGCTCACGAGCCTTATCGAGCTTAATATAATTTTAATTTTTATTCCAAAATTTATTATTTAATAATAAATAATATAATTTTTTAATTAAAAATCAAAACAATCGAGCTCAATCGAGCCGAGTCGAGCTTGATGAGTTTGACCTCGAGTCGAGCTCGAGCTCAGAAATTTCGAGTCGAGCTCGAGCTCGAGCCTGGACATACTCGGCTCGACTCGGCTCGTGATTACCCCTACTCCTATATTCTGCTGGCAGTGGACTACGTATCGCGATGGGTGGAAGCCATTCCAATGACCACAAATGATTCAAAGGTCGTTATCAATTTTCTGCAAAAGCTGGTAACAAGGTTTGGGACACCTCGAGCACTGGTAAGTGAAGGGGGTCTCATTTTTGCAGTAAGTTTTTTGCTTCCTTACTTGCTAGATACGGAGTCAAGCACCAAGTCACTACACCGTATCACCCTCAAGGGAACGGCCTGACAGAGCTCTCCAATCTAGAAATCAAGTAGATTCTGGAGAAAACAGTGAAGCAAAGGAGGGATTGGGCTGTGAAGCTCGATGATGTGCTAAGGGCATACCGAACCGCCTACAAGATGCCCATTGGGACGTCCCCACACCAGTTGGTGTTTGGAAAATCTGCCACCTTCCCGTCGAGATGGAACATAGGGCTTGGAGAGCGATAAAGGAGCTCAATCTGGACAGGAAGTTGGCTGCTGCTGATCGAGCCATGGTGCTAAATGAGCTCGAGGATTTTAGAGATGAGGCTTACGAGAACAACGTCATCTCCAAGATGCGTGCTAAGAGATTCCACGACATGGTGATTCACCAGCACGTCTTTAACTCGAACGATAAATTTCTCTTCAACTCCCGCCTTCGCTTCATGCCCGGCAAGTTACAATCGAAGTGGACTGGTCCATACACCATGGTCTGCCAATTTTTAAACGGCGTGGTAGAACTGACTGGTCAAGACGGCACGACCTTCAAGGTCAATGGGCATAGGCTGAAACCGTACTACACCCCACTTCAAATTGGTGTCGTGGAGGTGTACTATTTGGATCACCCATGAGTACAGGTATTGTCGAGCTAGAAACATAAAACCAAGCACTTGTTGGGAGGTAACCTAATGATTTATTTGCTTTCAGTTATTTTCTTAATTTTTTATTTGTGTTTTCAAATTTTAATTTTTAGTCGAACTAGGACTTATTGAGTGTTTACCTTATTTTTTCATGTACAGCCAAAAATCACCCCGTGGAGCAAAAAAAATCGCTTCGACTTCGATCAATGCAGACCCACGTCGATCGAAGTCGACATTTTAAAGGAAAATAAAAAGGCAGAATTTGCCTCAACTTCGATCAACGGTGAACCATGTCGATCGAAATTGAGCCCTCAGACGCGTGGACCAGATAATTTTTAACTTAAATTCTCTTTTCCCCCCTCACTTCACACACGACGCACAAACACCCCAAACACAAAAACCCTTCATTCTTCCACCTTCAAGCACCGATTTCACGCAAGGTATGACTTCTAATCTCTTCCCCTTTCGAATTTATCAAGGTTTTTAACTATTGCTCATAGTTTTGAGGGTTTTGAACCGTTGGATTTTTGAATTTGTGCTTAGTTGATACTAGGACTTGAACTTCGATTTCCATGCTTAGATTCGATATGGGTTAGGTGTTTAGTCGATATGTATCCTTGCTTTGTCTCAATTTTGAACTTAATTGCATAAAATTTTAGTCTTTGGCGATTAACTCTTTTCTTTTGTGGTTTTGATTTTGGGCCAAATTGAGAAACCTTTGAATTGGGGGAATTCATGATTGAATCTTGCTTACATTAGGGTCGAATTGCTCGTTTGTTAAGTCATGGGTAGTTGCATGAAGGGGGGAATTTTGGATTTTGGAGTGGGAATTTGTGTTGATTTTGGCCTTGTGGAATCGGTGATTGTTGCTGTTGAATTCGCCCTTACTTTTGCTTCATTTTTGCAGTATTAAGATGGCTGGGAGACCGACATTCAGGAATAGTGGGGAGTTGACGCCCTACAACAAGTTTCTCCGGGTCGAGATTCGCCAGTCCCGATACCCATACCCAGAAAACATGGCACAACTCGACATCCGTACAGATGTAGATGCCCACCTCCGGAGGATATATTGGAGGAGATGGATGACAGCCCACTGGGTCACCTACCCAGTTCTAGTGCGAGAGTTCTTTGCCACCCTCACGGTGACAAAGACACCCCGGCCTGTGGAGCCACTCTCCATTCACTTTCCGCTGGGCGGTCAGAAGCATTCCTTGACACGGAACTAGCTTAACGAGATCTTGGGGGTGCCTGGTTGGAGGCTATTTCCGTTTCCCTAAGGAGTTCAGCCCAACGACTTTCTGCAGGCAATTGCCTCCGAGGCAGAGGATTCAGGGAATCTCGATTCAGGGGGCCTCAAAGCCTCCTCCATCGATAACCCTGTCTTTCGCTACATTCATAGGTGCCTTGGGCTCTCTCTTGCCGAACGAAATGAGAGTGGTAAGGTGAGATTTCAGGAGTTGCTGGTACTTTGGGGGATGCTGACAAAGACCCCAGTGAGCATGGCAGCACTGGTGATGGATAATTGGGAGAGGCAGACGAAGGCCAAGCCTCTTACAGTTTGGAGTGGGGGAAAGATCACCCCTATCGCCGACTATTTGGGGATTCCGACAGTGGACTTGGCGGCATGTCCACCACCCACAGGCCTGGATGACCTGCAGCTCATCCAAATGCAGGTTCTTGCTCGCCGCTCGTTTTTCTACTCACTTATCGCTTTGTTTTTCTTTTCTTTTATGCATTTTAGTAAGTTTTCTTGAATAAACTGAGCATGAGTATATATTAGAGGGTATTATGCTTGCCATGGTGAGATTTTACAGGTTTTAGGCTAAATCCAATGGAGAACCCGTACTGAAAGCAGCAGATGTTCAAAGGAACAGTCACTACTTTTTTCACCTATGGAATCTGAGCTAATGGAGCATGGCATTTGAAAGATCTTTGAGTTAGCTTTCCAACGCAACTGGAATCGGATCAATCGGAGTTTGGACGCGAAAGTTATGGCCAAAACTGTGAGACTGCGCAGAAGGGTCGGAGTGGCGAAACGTCTCTGTTTCGGCCGAAACGAAACCCATCTCGGCCGGGCCGCATTTTTCATCTCGGCCGGGGCAAGAGCCATCTCGGCCGAGACATACATGAATGGCGAGATTTGGCGAGATTTTCATATATTTTGGGCGAGAATTGCTTGGGGAACAAGATATACATCAATATGGAAGCAATCAATCATACCTTTTGAAGATATCCATCCAAGACCTCAACCCTACTTCTATATAAACTCATAATTAGCTCAGAATTAGGGAGCCTCTTTAGTTTTTAACTTCTTTTCCCCTTTACAGTTTTTACTTCTTTATTTTATGTTTGCTTTAGAATTCCTCTTTA
>JAPKLW010004915.1:0-23700 GCA_026898455.1 Plectranthus barbatus
TGTTAAACTTTGAACGTGTTAAACTTTGAATGTGTCAAACTTTGACTTCTCTGACATTCTGTTTAACACTACTCTGTTAGTCAGGCATATTGAATTCTGCAGGGTTTAAAACTTTGACACCTCGATGTTATAGTAAACTCGGGCACTAAATTCTTTCAAAATGTATTACAAAAATTTATTTTATATTTCTTTTATTAAATTTTAAATTATATAGCTATATTTAATTCAAATAATTTTTTAATGGATAATCAGTGTTTTAAAAACACAAAAGACATAGATTATTTATGTTGAATGAAAAGATAATAAACATCATTGATTCAAATTTCAACCTAGGTGGCTATTATCTGAGTCAAAAACTCTATAATTATTAGGCTTATTCATTTTTTTTTCTTACTCGGCGCTTGCGCGGTCTTATGGTGAATTATGCAAAAATTTATTATTTTTATAAAAATTCTACATTTTTAGCGATATATATATATTCAAGTAAAATATCTAATATAATAAAAATATAATTCAAAATTGAGATCTTAAGATATCTAATCGAATACATATAATTACAAAGCCAAAATGAATACCCAAAATAAAAGCATGAATATTATTTTATACATCAAATGTAGATAGGTTTAGGATGTTCTTATAAAATATTAATTCAAATTTTCTTTGTTACGATTTTTAATATTTGAAATATGTAAATAAAATAATAAAAACTATGCTAATTTCCTAGGCATTTGTGGCCTTCTCGAGCGTCTAACTAATAACAAGACAATTTTACAATCTTGTACCGGTAGTACATGATTCGAACTCTAAGTATATTTTCTAGAAAAGTAAATGCAATGGCATGTCTAGAGACAAAAGTTCCCAAAAACTATTTACATTTTATTTCAATATTTGATCTAAACTAAGAGAAAAGCATCATCATCAAACAAACACAGTCTTATTTATGCAGAGTTTCATCGGAAAAAAAAAAAAAAAAGAAACTTAAAAGAAAATTGGAAGAAAGAAATGGTGATTGTAATAATATATTAATGAAGGGCGTGGTCTCATTTGTTGATGCCGGTTGCATCCTTCACAGCTTCAACTGCACCTTGTGCCTTAGCTTGGATCTGTTGTCCAGCCTAAACATATATACGCTCAAAATTTAGTATTAAAAATAAAACCTATATTAATTAAAAGTGAATACATGCCCTTAAATACAGTTAATATAAAAAAAAATATTAATTAGTAAAAAAACTAGCATAATTTCTCAAAACATACTATGTGAACAAAGCTGTAAACAATTCCCGATTGGGGTATAATATTGAAAACACATAGTCCATGACTAAGAGATCATAAATTTGAATTTCTTGAAGATACCTCTTGAACGGACTCCTTAGCGGATTGTGCAGCATTGCTGGCCTTGTCCATGAGCTGGCTACCCTTCTCCTGGGCTTGGCCCTTGGCCTCACCAGCTCTGTAGCTCGCACTCTCAGTGTTATTCATTTCTTTTATATATTTTATTTTTACCAAATTAAATGCAATTTTTATGTATTAACTAATATATAGAAGGAAGCTGTTGTGAATTGGTATTTATATTAGTGATTGAGGCCATTCACATTCTTCACGACTTTCTTGGACATTCACAACATTTCTTGTATCATGGATCATTCATTAGTTAGGAGAGAGATGGAGAAAGAGAGAGGTTGGATGGATGGTTGAAAATGTGCAGGCAGCAACGGCTTTTGCTTGGGGATAAATCATATAGCGACCATATTTTATACTATAAATCTATTTAATATACTAAAAATAACTAATTTGCAACATTTATAAATTATTTTTCATTTTAATTCATTTGTTATGTTTTTATGTTACAACTTTTATATATATACATATATATAGAGAGAGAGTAGTGATCATATAATAAAAGATTGCTCATGCTAAATGAGAATGAACCTGGGCTGTTTATTTTTGTAAATCGACGCACCAGATTATTCAAACTCCTTTAATTAATTTGGCCGAGATTTTTAGTAAAAGGGTAAGATAGTAATGTAACTTTAAGTTTGAGTAACCGTCTTCTCTATTTTAGATCTAAACATTCTTTCTCCTAATTTTAACTTTCCTCTCATTATAATCAAAAGATTATATCTTTCTCGATTCAAATCTATTTTTTTTCGAATCATATATCAAATTAAACGTATTTTTTTACGACAATTCATATGATATCCATATTGAATATGTTGAATTTAGAAAATTCGCACGAAAATCTTGATTTTATATTGAGCTGGTATATGTTCTTCATTATATTTAAGTTCAGGATAAAAAATGCATCAAATGATGCATTCTTAACTTGAATAAGATGCATTTATATTCTAAAATATATGCATTTTTGTATTCATATTGAGTGCATTTTTTGCATTGATTATATGCCGCAGTTTTATACCCAAAATATTGCATTTTTTACATCGAATGTATGCATATTATGTTTTATGAACTGCACGAAATGAATTCTTTGAATATATATTTTCACATTTTTACCCTTTTATGCATTGAGTATGTGCAAAATATGCACCGAAAAAATTGGACGGCCGTCGATTGAAATATTTAGTGACTCAAATTTTTTCGCATTTAGCACGGGAAATCCTATTATCACCTAATCACACTCGATATATATATGTATATATATGTATAACTTTAACAATAATAACAATTTCAACTAAATTATGTGCCATTTCTTCTTCTAAACATAATATTTTCACTATTTATTTTATTTGCTAATTTTGAAATAATGCATGTATAATCGTTTATATATTAATTTTGTGAAACAAACTCATAGTTTTATGAACTTTATGTTTGATCAACTCGCTTTTGTTTTAATCAAAATTATATATATAGTTTTGTAGCATAAATGTATTCATATCATTGTATGTACAATACATAAAATAATAATTTATAATATATTTATACTAATATTAGGAATTATGTCTAATTTTGATGATTGTCAAAAATATTAATCACCTATCGATCAGATGTATAGAGATGACTAGATAAACTTGATCGTGTACTCATAGAAAAGTTCTAAAGTTGAAATAGTTAGATTCTTACGAGAGCAGAAGACTAAAAGAACTACTCATCAGTTCGGAAGTGTCCATAATTGGTCAAATACAACCGACAGTTATGAGGAGAGAGTGAGCTACGGTTGGCGGTCAGAAAGTACTAACTAACAGTTCACGAAAAACTTAACAACAAATGAAAAGAGAACGAGCAAATAAAGATACGCTCAGCTGACCCGATCGTCAAAAACAAAGGTGACTTCTTAAGCTTAATGTTATTTTTTCGAGCCTGTTTGTTCGAGATCATCGTGTCATCTGGACACATGATTGTAGTGGTCTACAGTTGTTCTTTAGCATTGACTTCGAGAGATTACAAACCCGAGAGGAGGTTAGTAACAAGATATATATATATATATATATATATATATATATATATATATATATATAGAATCAACCTCATGACCAACATTCCTGAAGAGAACTCAAATCTTCCCTGTTGAGAAGCTATCACCCGTATTCAAGTACCGTAGGTGGCTGAAGTTGCAGAAAGAAGAGCCTAGCAAGAGGAGTTCGTGGTAAAACTCAATCAACTGTTGTGCATGTGATTAAGTTTGGACATTCAGTCAGTTGACAAAATATATTCTTAATTGTAACTTATGTTAAAAACCCATGTACAACTGAAGATAGTGGATTTTCTTCTTGTGAGGAAGAAGAGGTGGATGTAGGGATTTGAAATCCTGAACCATAAAAAAGCTTTTGTGTTTTTTACTGTATCTTTTACTGTTGGTAATTATTACCTCTGCAAACCTACTTTCTTAACTTCTCGAAGATAAGATCATTTCAAGACTTGTAAATGAACCTGAGCCCACCCAACTACACACGCTTCCACACGTACTTTTACTTAATCATATTTTCGCGTTGTCTGATATTTGTCGTATTGCATATTTGAGACCAACGGAAGAGAAAATGCATATGAACCAATTCTAATCAAGAATTAACAACACGGGAATCTATCTTAATCTATCTAAGGTTGTCTTAAGTCTTCCGTAGTTCAAATAAGAGACTTTCATGTTTTCTTAAGCATAAGACCACCGGAGGCCTATCAACTCATCACGAGCTCCGAGACTTCACAGATTTATAGGATCAACCTATCAGACCAACACTTGTAAAGAGAAATAAGCCTTCATACCCTGTAGCTAAACACATGGAGATTCTAGATTTTTTGTCGACTTCTTATCATGTTTATCGGATTGAATTATTATTGGACTTATCATGCAAATGGAACGGATTTGTTATGAATTCTTATTGAATTCGTGTCATTATAACAGATTGACATAACAAGAATCCATTCCAAACGAATTATCACCCTTTACATGATCAATTAATTATAAACAAAACGGTTTAAAAGCAATTCAAACTATCTTTATAATGTGGTGTGCACTTTAATTGAATATTGATCATGAATTTAAATTTTCATGCTTTAAGTCGACTTAATCGAAAACGCACTTTTATGAATAGCGGTGTGGATAATTATGGTGAATATAACACGAATAGGATCAAATTTTTTATCGTGAAATTACTACAACTTTCATGTGCATTGGCATATTTCTTGAGAGTGATATTACGAAAGCCTAATTAATTTTATAATTATTGAATAAGATTGATTTCCCCTAATTTGAGAATTCATAGAATTATTTATAGAATAATCAATCGTTATAAATAATCATTAAATAAAAAACTAATAAGAATGTTTTTCAATGAGGCATAATCTGCTCCAAATTAATAATGAAACGAAGTATCAAGAAGTATATTTATTATTTATTTGATGAAGAGATAGAACTTCATACATCGTAGACTGTTTATTCTGTCAAACAGAAGCAATTAAACCTATGTTTGATTGCCTAATTAAATAATTAGAGAAAAAAAGCTTAAAAGTGAAATTATAAAAAAAAACTAAGAATATTGCCATCCGACAATAAGAGATGGCAAGACAATGGAATTCCTTTGCCTCATTTGTTGTTGGTTGCATCCTTGACAGCATCAACTGCACCCTGTGCCTTAGCCTGAGCCTGTTGCCCAGCCTGAAACACAATTTTTCATTCATAATCCAAAACATGATATAACCCTAGCTAGCTCTTGTCTCTGCAGATGCAAAAATTTTGGATCGTATTGTTGTGTGCATATACTGAACATAATGGAAATTATTATGATGTAGTGGCAACAATTTGAACGTATAAATGTGGCGATGAATTTTAAACCAAATTTGTCTCGTATAAATGTTTAATTACTACAATACATAATTTGAAGAAACTAAATTAAGTGATTTTCATTTACCTCCTGAAGAGATTCCTTGGCAGATTGTGCAACATTGCTGGCCTTGTCCATGAGCTGATTGCCCTTCTCCTGGGCTTGGCCCTTAGCCTCGCCGGCTCTGTAGCTCGCACTCTGAGAATTATCCATGTTTAATTTCTTTATGATAAATTTAAGTTAATTCAATGCAATCTTGCTTTGTTAATTGTTGATTTGAGGTGAGTTTGAAATGGTAGTATTTATAGAGGTGAGTTTGTGGGTGCTGATTGGTGCAACGCATATCTCGTCCGACTTATTTGTATGCATGCATTTTCATTTCCTAAAAATGGGGGAGGTGGTTTTTATTCTTTGGAATCAAAGCTTATAGATTATTATTATTATTATTAAAAAGAGCTTCACTTAATGCAAAAAAAAAAAAAAGAAGAATATTTACTGTAAAAGGCGAAGATATTTTACACCTATATTTTTAAAACAATAACTTATACAATTTTCAAGAAATATTGCATTTGCATTACAATAATGTATCATTTACTATCAATAAAAAATAAAATAAAATCATTTTAATTACATTCTGTTGGAGATGCGAACCTGACACGACCCAGTAAACGTACCAGACCAAAGCCCAATAGCGCTCTGGGCCCAATAGAGATAAAGGATCCAGTTCGAGCAACGAGCTGCTGCTGCGAAAAAGTAGTACGAATGAAAAACAGTTTGATAGTTATGCGAAGCAGGTCGATCAAGACCATCCGTACTCCAGCGAGCTAAGGAGAGTTTCGATATGAAGAATTCAAATTACTACTACAACCACTCAGCAATCAAAAGCCGACGGACGCATCAAACGGCTACTTCACAAGAATATCGGAGCCATCAAAACTACCACGTTGACGAGCTGTTCCGAAATTCATGGCTTCATCATCCAAACAGTTGAGAACAGCGCGGAAACCCTAGAGCCAGCTACTCCTTATAAATTCCTCTTCAAATATTATGAAGAGGAGGATTATTCATCTTTTACTAGGGCTCTCAGATCAAGAACATCCTTCATAGCTGACTTGATTCGATTCTTTATACTAATAGTTATTCATTCAATCAATTTTCAAGTCCAGTTATGTCATTTCCTAGTTATGTTTCTCTCTAGTTCTCCGGGCTCCATATTCTGAATACATCCACCCTCAACAGTTTGGCGCCCACCGTGGGGCCTCGGGAATTTTTTTTTCTATTTCTCGTATTTTTTCCGCAGGAAATGGCAGACGATCCAGGCAAAATCCGCACTACCGAAGTCGATGGCAAGAAGGTTGCACCACCAGAGGGCCAAGGAAGAGGATCTAACCCGGGAATAGGACGGGGCACTCCAATGGCACCTGGAAAAGGACGAATCTCCCAGTCCGGCGGTGGAGTCCCGCGTCTCCCTGGATCAGAGGGGACAGTCAACGATCTGATGAAGGCGTTCGATGCCACACCACTTGGGGAACTGACATTCCCGCCGCCGCCACCAAACGTTCTGACAGATCCGCATGTATTGAGGCTGGTGACACAAGTGCAGAGTGCGAGGAGCGTGATAGAAGAGATGGCGAGGAGGAATGAACTCCTCGAAAGAGAAAAGCAAAGACTGCAATTGCAGAACAGCAGTAAGCCACCAATCGTCGAAGAGCCTCGAAGCGTAGAAAGAAATATCGCAAAGAATCTAGAAGTGGAGTTCGATCGTACTGAATGGAAGACCACCGAGAATCCATTAACCTTTCGGCCTGACTTGGGAAACCAAACCGGCCAGCCAAGCCGGCCAGAGCTGCAGGCTATTCAACAGATCGAGCGGCGATTAGAACAAAGGCTCGGCTATTTCGAGTCCTTGCTCTCCAGAATCCCAGGACTCCCGGCACCTGAGAAGACAATTCCTCGCGAAAGCTACGCGGAGTCCCCCTTTTTGCCGAATATCGCTGATGCCGAACTGCCACTTAGGTTCGCCCCGCCAAGCTTCAGCCTTTATGATGGAACTACAGATCCAGAGAATCACATTGTCGTATATCGGCAGAAGATGTTGGCACTAGCAATCCCAGGAGCTCTGATGGAAGCTTGTATGTGTAAAAGCTTCGGATCGAGCTTGACGGGGCCCGCTCTCCAGTGGTTCATCAATCTGCCCCGTAGCTCGATCTCCACATTTGCAGAGTTACACCAACTGTTTATACGTCAGTACTCAAGCAGCAGACGCCTCGACAAGCACCCGGATGACCTCTATGCGGTGATCCAGAGGCCTGGCGAATCACTGAGGGCATACCTGACCCGATTTAACAAGGAGTTGGTTGCGGTGTCCAATTGCCCAAACAGCACCGCCGTACGAGCCTTCACGAAGGGTCATGACGTGGATTCTGATTTATATCGCGAACTCTCCATCTACCCCTGCCAGACAATGGATGACGCTCTGAATCGCGCATGGGCACTCATCAAGTGGGAAGAAGATGAGCCCCACCGGCGAGCACACCGCAGCAGCGGGAGACCCAGCGTGCGAGAAGAGGGTCGACGAGAACATCGGGATAGGCGTCCTCCAAGGCCGCACCCCTATAACAAACCACCGCAGGTCAATCACCTCGACCCGTATGTCCCGGAATATACACTTTCAATCGCACCCGCCGATCTAGTTCATAATGTGCATAGAAAAATGCCTGAGAAGGTGAAATGGCCTCAAAAGATGAAGGCCGACCCTGCCTCGCGTGATGCGCAGAAATTCTGTGAGTTTCACAATGACCATGGATATACCACCGCGGACTGTCGGGCCCTACACCTCGAAGTGGTTGAATTATTGAAGAAAGGTCTTTTGTCCGAGTACTTGTCGGACCGAGGAAAACGAACTTGGGCTCGAGATAAGCAGGTTGACGAATCAGGACCCCTGAAGGCGGATGCAAACAAACCTCCAGTTCCAGTCCGGACCATCAACTGTATCACCGGAGGGTCAGAAATCAACGAAATCTCCATGTCAGCCTCCAAGAAAGCCAGACGACTGACTCGCGAGGAGGCAATAGCACCTCGCAGGAACCCGACTCACCATTCGATCGAATTCACAAGTGAACAGATACTAGGGCTGAGCCATCCCCATGACGACGCTTTAGTAATATCACTGTTGATATCGAACTGCCTCGTGAAGAGGATCCTGGTCGATAATAGGAGTTCTGCAAACATTCTGTTTCTGCATGCGCTAAGAGAGATGAAGATCCCCGAGGAGAAGATCCTGCAGTCGCAGACCCCACTGATTGGGTTCAATGGGGGTATCCAAATGACTGTCGGGACGGTAGTACTACCCACCTATTGCGGCGGGACACATCATGATGTGTCATTCATTGTCGTCGATGCTCCCAGCGCTTACAACGCCCTACTAGGCCGACCATGGTTACATCAGCTGAAGGCTGTTCCTTCGACCTTCCATCAAGTGGTCAAGTTTTCGACCGCAGGGGGAGTTTGCACGATTCGAGGCGAACAGAACGCCGCTAAGGAATGCTATTATGCAAGCTTTAAGGCGGTATGCGCCCAACAGCACTTTGCCAGGAGCGAACCATTACCCCCAGCAGGAGAATCAGAAGAAACAGAGGAAGTTGAACTTGATATAACCGACCCGGGGAAAAAGACGAACATTGGCGCCGGGCTTGAACCAGAAGTTCGGTCCCAGCTAATTGAATTCCTTAGTTCTGAGCGAGCAACTTTTGCATGGTCACACAGGGATATGGTAGGAATCGATCCGGAGGTCATGACACATAGATTACAAGTCGATCCGAACCACAGTCCCGTACAACAGAGAAGAAGAAAGTTCCCGGCCGAGAAGAATGAGGCGATCAATGAAGAAGTACAGAAACTCTTGGACGTCAGATCCATGAGAGAAGTGAAGTATCCGACGTGGCTCGCCAATGTCGTGGTAGTCAAGAAGAAGAACGGGAAGAATCGTGTATGCGTGGACTACACGGACTTAAACAAAGCGTGTCCCAAAGATCTATACCCACTGCCTCACATCGACTGCATCGTCGATGCAACTGCGGGGCACGAACTGCTGAGCTTTATGGATGCATTCTCAGGGTATAATCAGATTCTGATGCATCCCGAAGACCAAGAGAAAACCGCCTTCATGACGAATAAGGGAATATACTGCTACAAAGTCATGCCTTTCGGCCTCAAGAACGCAGGGTCCACTTATCAGAGACTTGTAAACAAGATGTTCGAGCCACTTATAGGAAAAACAATGGAAGTTTATATAGATGACATGCTGGTGAAGTCGAAAGACGCAAAGGACCATGTACACCATCTGCGACAGGCCTTCGAGGTGCTCAACAGATAAAAAATGAAGTTAAATCCCGCAAAGTGCACCTACGATGTGTGAACTTGCATGTTTGTGTCCATTTTACTCCCATATCATATGTTTTTGTTGTTCTTTGGTTGTGTTTTCGTGTTTTTGTGTTTGGAATGTTGTAGGTTGTGTTTTGAGCATAAAACAACACTTTTGGATGAGTTTTGGATGAAAATCACCCGAGCTAGGAGTCAAAGGGAAGCAAGATCGACCAAGCGGAGAAAAAATGATGTTTGAGGGCTTCAAAGAGGTGGCTCGGTCGAGCCATGCACTTCAGAGAGGTGGCTCGGGCGAGCCAAAGCGGTTTTGGTGATTTTTAAATTTTGAGCTCGCCCGGGCGAGCCAGCTTTGGCTTGGGTGTTCCGAGGCCCTGTTTGCTCATTATAAAAGGGGGAAAAACGGTTATTATGTTAGTTTTTGGAAGATCCAAAGGGAAAACTACCTAAATTCTCTCTACGATTCCCATTTTCATCTCTTCCGAAACCTCACCCAAGGTATCAAGGAGCTAAATCATCAATCCTAGGAGGAGAATTGAAGATCCAAGGGGGTAGATCAAGACCTAGAATATCCAATTGGGGAAGATTTCATTTTCTACTTATCAATTGTAATGGATGTATTAGATTTCAACTTTGTATTGTTACAATTGAGGGGTATGATGCTCTAATTCAATTTGGATGTTGATTTGAACAAGGATGCATGAAAATTAAGTTTGATAATTGTTTGTTTACTTTCCTTTGAGAGCTTGAATTGCACTAGAACTTGTTCCTTACCTCTTAGGTGTAGGTAATAGCCAACTTAGGAGGTAGTTGACGTGAACGCTGCAGCCAACACGCGGGCGGAATTGTCGTGAATAGTGTAGATTCATACAATTTTAGTTCCAATCCCTGTGCGGTGCTAGGTCGTAGGGCAATAATTGACGTTCTATTTGGAGTGGTCTAGGGCTTAATAACGTAGCTGTTTGCAAGTCTTAGCATCATCAACTGTTAGCTCGCCGTGACAAGGTGTTAACTTGTGTAGGGTTGATTGCTCAATCTCCTAGGGATTAAAATGTGTTTACATCAATGATTAACCGAATTGGATTACATCTACGTTTATTTCAACATCCTATCTACCTCATTTGAGTATTTGCTTGTCTTGGTTCACCAAGGTGTGGAGAGAATTGTTTGAATGTTGTTTGTCGGTTTAATTCATCGTTTGTTATATGTTGTTAGCATAGGTTTAAATTGATTGCCTCGTTGATAGAAATTACTCAACGATTCTATTTTGCCTACCTATAAGACTTTGCTGTAGTATCTCGGTAATCTAGCGGGCGAAGGGAAGAAGGACCTGGATTTGACAAATTTTATTCTTGTGTAGCTAGGAGTTTAATTTGATTGAACTTTTAGTCGCATCAAGTTTTGGCGCCGTTGCCGGGGAATTCATTTAGTAGGTTGCTAGATATTGGGGGAAAAGTGAAGCTTGTAGGCTAGGTGTTTGGGTTTTTGCTTGTGTGAATAATTTGTTGTTTGTTTTTTTTTTTTTGTATTTGTTGTTGGTACTTTAAGTTTGTCGGATTGTTGTAGGTGTCAAATGGAGAATCATCGAGGAACTCACTCGGAGAGGCTTAACAATCTCCAAAGGGAATTGGATGAGATGAGAGCAAGGATTTTGGAGAGACAACGACCAAGGAAGCCAATCCGGTTGGTATTTGAAGAGAGCTACCCGTGGATGGAAGAGATTAGACATGATCACATTATGAAGTCAAGTTGGGGAAATGAAGAAGAGGAGTGTAGTAATGAAAGCTATAGAGATAAATGGGGGAATTGTGACCTCCGGAACAACATGAACTATCCCCCATCTAATGGCTACTCTCCATGTAGACTTGATGAGAACCAAACATGGAATCCATCCATGATAAGAGTTCATTGTGATGAATGGGTTAGCCGAGATCATGAAAGAGTTAGTGAAGTGAGATCGTCTCGGGAAGCTTTGAAGAGGAGACAGGATAAGCTCACGGGAAACCTTTTGGAATTAAAAATGCAATTATCCGAATTCTTGAAGAAGGTGAGTGAGAAGCCTCACGTGGAAGAGCATCCAATTGACAAGGAAATAGGTCTCGAAGGAAGTTGTGAGGAGATTGATGAAATTTTGGGAGATGAATGTGAGGATAAGGTAATGGTACTTAAGGAAGTAAGATTTCAAGAGACGGAAATAGTGGAGATTCAAGGAAAGGAACCAAAGAAGGAAAGGGAAGTCTTACTCCAAGAAGATGAAGAGGATAAAGACGCCAAGGAAGAGATGTTAGTCATAGAAAGTGAAAAGAATGGTGCTCTTGAGATAATCTCACTTGAGGAGTTGCAAAAAGTCCTGACCTTGGTACAACAAGATGAGGAAGAGAAAAATGATGAGGAAAATATGTCGGGGGGTCCAAGTGGTGATATGGTGCTTGTCTTTCCTTCATTAGTGATAGATAAGAAGGAAAATGAGGTGATCCTAGGAGACAAAGTGTATGAATTGGATGTTTTGATCGGAAAAGGAGGTGATGAGAAGTTGTTGATTAATCCAAATGAGGGAGAAGTCGAGACGTATATAATTTGGATTCCGTTAGATGATGCCTTGGAGATCAAATCAAAGAAGGAATCACCACCTTGGACATTCAAGACTTTTAAGATAATCAATCTTCCTTGGACAGATGATAGGGGTGAAAGAAAAATTGCTTTGGACAAATTGCTCCCAAGTAAATGCAGATTAAGGGAGAAAGGTGTATTAAAAACCCAAAAGGTTTTTTACAATGGGTGATGTGGTAAGGTCGTCTAGCTACCGACGTTAAGGAAGCGCTTGTTGGGAGGCAACCCAACCAATTTTATTGCTTTTGTTTAATTGCTTTTAGTTGCTTTGATTTTGAATAAATGTCTAGTTTGTTTGGTTTTGTGTTTGTAGGAGGAACTACAAGATCGAGAGGAGTGACGATGCACCGTCCACCATTTTTGCAAACTTAGTCTCACTTGACTAAGTTTGGGGGGATGTGCCGGTAGCTGGTGCCTCGGTTTATTCTTCTTCATCTCCTATCCTTTATCTTGCAATTAGTTTAGATGTTGGATATTGTTCCTTTATTGGATTTGATTCGATTGGGTTGTACCTATATTGATATTCTACCTTGGATGAATTTTTGGATTATGTTCATCTTGATGATATGTATGAATATTTTCATGGGTTTGAGTTTGTTGAACATTGGTTTTGATGGTATGTTTGGTGGAGCTAGTGGAAAAATGGTTTATTTGTATAGATTTTTGGATAGTGGAATGACGGTGGAAAGAGGTTTTGGAAGTGAATGTGGTTTATGCTTGTTATTGCTTGATATTTGATGATGGATGGAATTATTAATGAGTTGGCATGATTGAATACTTCCTATTATGCATGGTTTGTGGTTTGGATTATTGGTTTGGTTTGAATGGTGAACTATTGGATATGATCTTATCATTGTTGATATTTGGTTTGTGGATAGTTTGGTGGATATGAGAGCTTTATTGGTTTGTTTTATGCTCAAGTGTTTGGTGGTGTTTGTGTTGATTTAGTAGGTACAAATAAGGCATGGAGAGCGGTTTGATTGTGTGTCCATCAATGGGTAACGCTTTCTATCGTTTCTTTTACCAATTAGTTTCATTATAATTGTTTTATGGCATGTAGATTGTTGTTAGGATGTTGTGTGCTTGTGTGTGTGTGAAGAACCCGAACTAGACTTGAGGTTTGAATCATGATTTACTTGGTGAAGTTGGATGTTTATCTCAACCAATGATAGGGCGGAATCTGGTTTTCGAAGCATGTCTTAAGTTTAACTTTTGAATTGCCTAGTTTTGTGTGTGGTTAATGCATAGGACTTGACAAAAAGCTGTGAGGTTTGAGCCATGATATTGTCATATCTATTTCGATTGTGTGTGGCAAGATTGAGAGTACGAGATCTAGAACTTGCATCCGTTCTCTATCTATTGGCATGAGTGTGTAACTAGAAAATGATCTTAGGCCATCGATTCTTAGTCCTACCTTTCATACCGGGAGTATAAGGTGATTGTTATCATTAATTTGCCTTTCGTATCTTTGACCCCCGTGATTGAGCTTTATTGGTCAATCTTCTTTGATATGATTAGGACCATATTTGGGGGGAAAGAGTGTATAAGGGTGAATACGGTGATGAGAGTTGGGTTGGGAATTGATTGAATTTGTATTGATGGGAAATGTTGAGGCATGAAAGATTTGGAATAAAGGATTGGTTTGAATCCTAGAAAAATGAGGCCCTACAAAATTTTGGTGCAAGTGTTTGGGAAAAGAGGCACCGACAAAATGAATGAATGATGGTGCCAATGGAAAATTATGAAAAAAGGAAAAGAAAAGAGAAAAAGAAAAAAAAAGAAAGTGTGTTATGAAATGAGTAAGTCTCGGGGTTTGTAGTGATTCGAAAAGAATAAGTTTGGGGGTTTTGGGAAATTGAGAAGTTTAGTCACTTTGGCCCAAAACCACCCACCTTTTAGTTAGCCACATTACAACCCGTGAAAAGACCTTTTTGATTCTAGAAACTAACTCGTTGTAGTATAGTGGTGAGAATGGATGCAAGCCTATGGAAATTGAGCTTGATATCTTGTGATTGAGTGAATCTCATCGTCCCTAAATACGTAAGGGAGTGCTTTCGTTTCTTGTATCCATTTTTGATGAGTGGTTCATGTCCTTAGCATTAACCTTGTCACAAAGTTAGGTGATAATCTCGTTTTACTTGAACATGCTAAGATGATCTTGATGAGCTATGAGGTATTGCACGAGGTAGATTAACGACTTTACTTTGTTTTGATTGAGGACAATCAAAGGTTCAAGTTTGGGGGATTATGATATGTGCGTAAAATGACCTATTTTTCGATGTGTGAACTTGCATGTTTGTGTCCATTTTACTCCCATATCATATGTTTTTGTTGTTCTTTGGTTGTGTTTTCGTGTTATTGTGTTTGGAATGGTGTAGGTTGTGTTTTGAACATAAAACAACACTTTTGGATGAGTTCTGGATGAAAATCGCCCGAGCTAGGAGTCAAAAAGAAGCAAGATCGACCGAGTGGAGAAAAAATGATGTTTGAGGGCTTCAGAGAGGTGGCTCAATCGGTCGAGCCATGCACTTCAGAGAGGTGGCTCGGCCGAGCCACCCTTGGCTCGGGCGAGCCAAAGCGGTTTTGGTGATTTTTAAGTTTTGATCTCGCCCGGGCGAGCCAGCTTTGGCTCGGGCAATCCGAGGCCCTGTTTGCTCATTATAAAAGGGGGAAAACGGTTATTATATTAGTTTTTGGAAGATAAAAAGGGGAAACTACCTAAATTCTCTCTACGATTCCCATTTCCATCTCTTCCAAAACCTCACCCAAGGTATCAAGGAGCTAAATCATCAATCGTAGGAGGAGAATTGAAGATCCAAGGGGGTAGATCAAGACCTAGAAAATCCAATTGGGGAAGATTTCATTTTCTACTTATCAATTGTAATGGATGTATTAGATTTCAACTTTGTATTGTTACAATTGAGAGGTATGATGCTCTAATTCAATTTGGATGTTGATTTGAACAAGGATGCATGAAAATTAAGTTTGATAATTGTTTGTTTACTTTCCTTTGAGAGCTTGAATTGCACTAGAACTTGTTCCTTACCTCTTAGGTGTAGGTAATAGCCAACTAAGGAGGTAGTTGACGTGAACGCTACAGCCAACACGCGGGCGGAATCATCGTGAATAGTGTAGATTCATACGATTTTAGTTCCAATCCCTGTGCGGTGCTAGGTCGTAGGGCAATAATTGGCGTTCTATTTGGAGTGGTCTAGGGCTTAATAACGTAGTTGTTTGCAAGTCTTAGCATGATCAACCGTTAGCTCGCCGTGACAAGGGGTTAAAGAGTGTAGGGTCGATTGCTCAATCTCCTAGGGATTAAAATGTGTTTACATCAATGATTAACCGAATTGGATTACATCTACATTTATTTCAACATCCTATCTACCTCATTTGAGTATTTGCTTGTCTTGGTTTACCAAGGTGTGGAGAGAATTGTTTGAATGTTGTTTGTCGGTTTAATTCATCGTTTGTTATATGTTGTTAGCATATGTTTAAATTGATTGCCTAGTTGATAGAAATTACTCAACGATTTTATTTTGCCTAGCTATAAGACTTTGCTATAGTATCTCGGTAATCTAGCGGGCGAAGGGAAGAAGGACCTGGATTTGAAAAATTTTATTCTTGTGTAGCTAGGAGTTTAATTTGATTGAACTTTTAGTCGCATCATCGAACTCACGAGTTCTTTCAAGTGCTGCGGAAAGGGAAGAAGTTCGAGTGGACAGAAGAGTGCGCAAGGGCACTTGAATGCCTAAAAGATTTCCTGACCAGTCCGCCACTATTGAGCAAACCCAAAAAAGAAGAAGTTCTCTTACTCTACCTGTTCGTATCCGAACACGCCCTTGCAGCAGTTCTGGTCAAAGAAGTGGCAGGGAAACAACATCTCGTGCACTGTGCAAGCAAACCAGTACTAGACGCAGAAACAAGATACACAGCGCTGGAGAAGCTAGCACTAGCTCAAGTAGTAGCGACGAGGAAGCTGCAACCCTACTTCGAGTCACATCCCATCAAAGTAGTAACATCCTACCCACTCCAGACTGTGTTTTCAAAACCCAGCCTGTCAGGCAGATTGTTGAAGTGGGCAGTAGAAGTAGGGGGATACGGCCTCAATTTTGAGCCTCGAACAACGATTAAATCACAAGTACTGGCAGATTTCGTAGCAGAGTTTACATCAGGACTTCAAATGGACGCAGAAAAAGAGATTGCAAGCTTGGAGGTTGGCGAATCGGCGAAGGAACCTTGGATTCTCCAAGTAGATGGATCGAGTAATATGCACGGTAACGGAGCAGGAATTAGGCTGCAAAGCCCGTAGGGAGAAATGTTCGAAAGAGCTATCCGGCTAAATTTCGAAACAACCAATAATGAGGCTGAGTATGAAGCACTAGTTCGAGGAATGCAGCTCGCAAAGGAGCTGGGGGCCCGACGTCTCCAAGTACACGGGGACTCACAATTAGTGGTGATGCAAATGGAAGATCACTTCCAAGTCAAAGAGCCCCGACTCCAAAAATATCATGACCTGGCACGAGAAGTGAGGAAAGAGTTCGACGAATGCGAAATTAAGCATATCGCACGAGAAAAAAATGCAGAGGCTGACGCGCTAGCGAACCTAGCCTCTACCAAACCAATAAGGCAATGCAAGCCCATTGTCATATCTTGGGCCGAAAACCCAGTCACGCCCAAGGCAGTTGAAGTCTTGGATATTACAATTGGTGAACCATGGACAGAACCGATCATGAAGTACCTCGAGAGCGGCATCCTACCAGTGAATAAGACAGCGGCAGTACGCATTACCCGAGCAGCAGCCAAGTACACTATCTATAAAGAAAGTTTATATAGGAGATCCGTCGAAGGGCCATTACTCAAATGTCTCGAGCCCGCCGCAGGGCAAGCCATTCTCATGGAGATACATGAAGGAGACTGTGGAAGCCACCAAGGGGCTCGACCACTGGTACACAAAGTCATATCCGCTGGGTTCTATTGGCCCACACTTCGGAAAGATGCCAAGGATTACGTGCGAAGTTGCAAGGACTGTCAAAGGTTCGAAGTAATTAATCAAAGCCATGCAGAACCACTCCACGCCACGATCGCGGCCTGACCCTTCATGGCTTGGGGGATGGATATAGTTGGAAAGTTGCCAAAAGGAGTTGGGCAAAAAGAATATATTCTGGTAGTCACCGATTATTTTACGAAATGGGTCGAAACTGAAGCTTTTGCTAACGTAAGAGAGCAGGAGGTGATCAAGTTTTTGTGGACTCACATCCTATGCAGATTCAGGGTGCCGAAAGAGATAAGGACGGACAACGGAACTCAATTCATGGGACGAAGGGTACAAGAATTATGTGACCAGTACAAAATCAAATTGGTATTCTCCACACCAAGGTACCCCGAGGCGAACGGACATGCCGAGTCGACAAACAAGACGATCATGGCCACAATGAAGAAGAGGCTCTAAACTCATAAAAGGAATTGGATAGAAGAACTCCGTGGAGTCCTATGGGCATATCGGACTACCCCCAGAACTTCAACAGGAAGTTTGCCATTCGCACTAGCCTACGGGGAGGAAGCGGTTATCCCAGCAGAAGTTCGAGGTGGCAGCATACGGGTAGAAACATGCCAGGAGGCATAAAACAGCGAGAAGTTGATAAGAAATCTGGTACTGATCGATGAGCAGAGAGACCAAGCACTACTAAACATGGCCCAGAGAAGAATGCAGGTCGAAAAGTTCTTCAACAAATAGGTCCGCATGCGCACCTTCAGGGAAGGAGACTGGGTGCTCAGAAAATTCTTTCAGAACACAAAGGATAAGAGCCAAGGAAAACTTGCACCGGTGTGGGAAGGTCCCTACAAGGTCACCAGAGTTGTAGGCCGAGGTGCCTACCATCTAGAAGACCATGACGGGAGAGAGATAGGGAACAACTGGAACGTAAAGCACTTAAAGAAATACTACTTCGAAAGGAACGAGGTCGATGAACTCGACCTCCCAGATACGCTCTTCTAAAACCCTATCCTTACAATATCAATACCCATTAACCTTTTCTTGAAGAAACTAACTTGAGCGTCGGAGGGGCGATGCTTCGGCATCGCCCAACCCCTCACGAATTCTCTGACAAGTCCGCACGATTATAAAGGGCCTCGACAATGAAGAACGACCTGAATCCACCTCAGATAATGTTTCCCAACTTCGTCCTATTTCCTTTTATCATTTACCTATTTTTTCTATACGATTACTAACTTAAGCATCGGAGGGGCGTCCCTCATCACTACCATTTTGCAAGATAAATTTATTGAGCAAACAAACGAGAAGTAAGATATTCATTCATGGAGTGCTTCGACAATTGAATACAAAATAATAGAAAAAGAAGTTGTTCGAACAAAGTTTAAAAGTATTCAGTCAGAAATGGAAACTATGCAGCAGCGGAGTCGTCCGGGGTTGGGCCCGTGCCTTTGACGAGAGTCGGATTCAAACCAGAGGTCGGGCTACCCTGCATCTGCCCACCATCAACCTCCCGAGAGGAGTCTTCGAGCAACTTCTGATCTTGCTCTTCATTCCGTTGCTCGGACTCTCGCTCCTGCTCCTGAACGAACTCTGCCTCCGGCTCGGGCTCATCCAGGAAAGTGAGGTCAAGGTCCAGGAACTTCCTAGCAATTTTTCACCGGACCTCGCTTTCGATCTGCTCAGAGAGAGTCTACTAGGAGGTTAGGTGAGAGCAGACGTGAATGAATTAAAAAAACCAAGCTCAAGGAGTACTTCGTAGGTCTCGGCAAAGTGCGGGGAGGTGACGATCGTCCCAAAATCCAAGCCGTCACCCACTTGCAACAGAGCGAACTTTTCCTCGTAACTCCGAACCTTGGCCTCGTAACTCTCACACTGGGCCTTGAGCCGAGAGTCGAAGGAGATAAGCTGGTCATTCCTTGTCCTCAGATCGGACTGCAACTTGGCCAAATCCGCCTCTGTTGACCGGAGCTTCTTCCTCAAATCATCGAGCTCTGCCTGAGTAGCCTCTGATGGGTTTTGCATACTGAAAGCATTTATTACAATGAGTATACAACGGTTTATTTCTCCTATCTGTTAACAATCTTACATGTATGAACAATGGTATCCTCTTGTCTCACCGATAGGGATGATCATACGGCGTGTTGTAGATCGCAGAAGACAGTATGATTACTTGACCTAGTGAGACATAAACCTGATCACAGTCGAGACAGCATATGAGGATACGTCTGTCCGGATGGCTGCGACATTGTCGGAATAAGTAGTCTGTCTTGGTTACTTGACATGCTGGTACGCAGAGGTGGCATATTGATGGACCGCAGTGAGATATATTCGTCTGTCTGACATCAGAGAATAAAAGATCTCGTTATATTGATTGAGTCTAAATCCTAACGAAGGTTCAGGGGTTTGCACGGGTTGACTGTTGCTTTGACTTGCCATGGTGGAGAGCCTGAGTAACGTGCTCTTAGATCCGCATCTTGGGTAACAGCAATTCGTGTAGTACCACCTGAGACTGAACTTCAGTAACCATATCCGAGTAATAGGATGGGGACATTCCCTGAGGAGCTCAATAACATTCATCGTGCCAAAGTCCTGCAGGCTGATTAAGTTCAGGCACGAGTGATAAGGTTTGAGTGGTACTACTCAGGAATTATAAGAGATTAATTAATTGTAGTTAGAGCTTGTCAGAGGCTCCGATTAATTAATGGATGTCCGGTAACCTTAAATATGGGGATTCTCAATTAATGCAACCCGTTCTTATAACATGGTAATAAAGGAGTAGGTCAGTATTAATTCTGTGGTGAAAAAGAATTAATATTAATTAATTAATTGTGTCCTGGGTTGTGGACATGGGAATTAATTCATTTATAGGCCCACTTTATTATTTGCATTAGGTCCCAGGTCTGGCCCAACAAGTGTGCTGGATTGAGCCCAAAATGGCCCATTAGGGTTTCCAACCCTAGGTCTATAAATAGACAGCTCTCTCTCATAAGTTGTAACACAGTTGAAACACAAACCCAAGAGAGAGAGAGGTGGGCGCCGTTTTGAAGAGAAAGGAGGAGAATTTTTGAATTATGGTCCTGCTCAAGCCACAGATCTACGGAGTCCTCACCAGTAGTAGATCTGAACAGCACCGGGACACAGCCCTGAAGATCTGATCTGGAGAACAGATTATCTTTCTTCCTTCTCTTTCTGTTTCGATTTTATTTAAAAAATTAGGGTTCTAATTTCTGATTCCGCGGATAAAATCGAATTACGTGGTTGGATTGGTTTTTGGAATTCAAACGCAAAAGATCGGTTCAGACTCGACGGAGTTACGGTAAACCCTAAATCCACAATTCTTCGTATTAAATTCATAGGAGCATGCTAGGGTTTTGAGAATTTAATTTTGGGCAATATCCATAGATCGATCCGGTTCAGTTTGGTTTTGGTGATTCGGTTCACGGAAAAACCCTACAGCCTCGACCTCCTTCTGGGCTGCAACGAGCTTTGCCTCCGCCGCAGCAGCCTTATCCTCCGCCGTATCCACCTTCTCATTCAGAGAATCTACATACTTCTTCGAGGAGTCGGACTCCTTTCGAAGCTGATAGATCACCTCGGCGCACTTCTCGGCAAAGACGGTCAGCTCTCGGTGAATACCATCGAGCTCCACCTGAGCCTGCGAACCAGGATACGATTTGAGAAAGGGACAGTAATGCACAAAGGGCAAATCTGAGACAATACCTGCAACTGTCGAAGGCCATAGCGCTCCAAACGTGCCAGAGCAGTCCTCGCCTGATCAACGGAGGACGGGTTCAGCAGAAGGTGGCGCGCACGCACCAAGAAAGGATCTACAAGCGAGTCTGGAGGCGCCATAGTGGTAACAACGGCCCTACTAGACTCCTCGTAACGCATCCCATGCTCCCTAGATCGATGGCGCTTGCGACGCTCGAGCTGATCGGGCTCCTTCTCCTTGAACTTTCCCCTGTCATCAGCCCGCTGCGGGGTAACTTGGAGGGTCGATGGGTGAGAAGACTCGTCCCTCTTCTCCTGAGGGGCCCTATGAGGGGGCGGAGGAGGAGGCGGAGGTGGAGGGGGATCCTGGCGACCGGACTCCACATTCGGATGCTTCGGAGGATTTTCCTGACGACGGCGGGCCTCCTCCTCATCTCGCACCCTCTTTTTCTCACGAAGGGCCCTAGCCACCTGCTCCGGCGGGACTTGAGGACGTCGACGGGTCATCTCCTCAGGCAATTCAGAGAGGATTCTTTGCCGGTTGAGTAGAGTAGTCGTGGTGACGAACCGACTGTTCTGAATCGTTGACCACTCTCTGTCCTCGACCGAAATGTCGTACGCCCTATCTACGCGAGCCTGCTCCTCGGGCGTGAGTTCAGTTCGCGGATGACCTGCAGAAATAATAAGAACAATCAGTAAGACCAAAAAGGACCACAAATCAATACGAACATAGGGTTGAGAACCCACAAATCAGCACTCCGCCATGCCTAAGGAATTCAGGCCTCCCCTCGTTCAGCTAAAGGAAAAAGTAGGTAGTCCACCACCCAGGCGAGTTCGACGGTGGTTTCTTAATAAGGTTAGACCTCCCCGTAGACCATCGGGTGAAGTAGTAGTAGTGCTTATCCGTGCATTAGTTAAAGCGGTACATGTAGTGCCACTCTCAAACCGTCGGAAGCCCCAAACCCAGGTCCATCCACACCAGAAGAACCCCAACTAAATGGCACCAGCAGTTTGGGGTCAGCTGGAACGGAGAGAGGTTGTAGGAGGCGAGAACCTCCGAAAAGAATGGGTGCGCAGGAAGCCCAACACCATTGTCCATCGCTGCAGTATAGAAGGCCGCAAAGCCTGAAGGAGGATCGAAGCAACGATTCTCCGCCCTTGGAACACAATACATCACGTCTCTGACCGGAACGACCTCCGCTAAGGCCGACATGGTACTCCGAGTGACCGTCGAGACAGCACCCAGTACTCTATGAGTCCGTCAGTCTGACGGAAGCACATAGTTCCCCACAAGTTCAGGCTCCGCAACCACATCTTCTGCGGTCCTGCCCGACCCACCGGCGTCACCACCAGTCAGCGTCTGTTCCACCCCCCGGAACATCTCGGACAACACTCTGTTGTCCGCAGAATTCGAGTCGAAGCTCGAAGCCAAATCCACCCTGCTCGTACCCACATCAGCCCTCTCAGGGCGCTGAAAAATCAAATTCCAATCTGGACCCACATACGCACGGTCGCCGGGAGTTCTGACTGGGGAAGGAGTGAAGGGAGGTGTTGAATGTACGGATTCGGAACCCCAACGGTTTTGGGAATCAGAATCAGACGAATCCATAGCTTGAAGAACAAACAAGGTCTTGAAGAAAAAGAAGAGTTAACCTAAAACATAAAAGGGGGAAGAAAGAGCCCCGGTCAGCCCATCGCTCCCAGAATCAACCAAGAACCCTAGTGAACTCTCGGGTCACGCAACCGATGCAACGGAATGAAAAAAGAATATAGAGAAAGGTACTACCTGATACGTAGGGAAGCGCCAAAGAACCTCTATGAAACAATCGACTGCTGGAAATTCCAGAAGACGCAAATGATTCGCCGGAAATCGCAAAAGAAGGAGAGAGAGAAAGGTAATGGGAAAAGTAACACAAATGATGCTTTGATGGGAAGTTATACTCAAGCGTCTCTTCAACTGCCTTGAAACTACCCAAACCGCCCACGGTTATTACAAAACTGCCATCGGCCTTTTGCCGCCAAAAATTCAAACTGCTGTGCGCAAGTATTTCGCCAGCTAAGTGTTCGAAAAGAACCGCTCCAAGGATCAAAGACCTCGAATAAACTACCAGGGGCTTCGCACCCTAAAATCTTGCAATAAGACCCTAAACCCGAACCCTGCGAGTTTGCTGGGGCTCACCAGGTGGCCAAAGGTTAAAATCGGGCAGAATCCAAACTGCCCAGACTCACACCGCGGATTCGGGACCGTGGTGATCGGTACCCGCAGCAGCTTCCCGGGGCTGCGCGGGTGAGGACCCCCACAGAGGAACTGGTCCTCCAAGCCGAGAGGTGCCCACGAGCACCCAAAATTAAGCCGGACCACCCCTGAGGCAGTCCGAAGGGCCAAAACCTGGGAAATGAATCGAACGAACATAAGTTCGATCACTATTTTTTGACTTGACAGGCTATCTCGGTCCTAACCAGACAAGTCAAAGGGGTTATTGTTGGAGATGCGAACCTGACCCAACCTAGTAAACGTACCAGACCAAAGCCCAATAGCTCTGGGCCCAATAGAGATAAAGGATCCAGTTCGAGCCACGAGCTGCTGCTGCGAAAAAGTAGTACGAATGAAAAGCAGTTCGATAGTTATGCGAAGCAGGTTGATCAAGACCATCCGTACTCCAGCGAGCTAAGGAGAGGTTCGATATGAAGAATTCGAACTACTACTACAACCACTCAGCAATCAAAAGC
>JAPKLW010004916.1:0-23689 GCA_026898455.1 Plectranthus barbatus
GATTCCCCGGTTGGTATGCTGGCCGGGTTGGGTGTTCAGCTTCCTTGCAGTAAGTACTGATTGCTTGGCTGAACTGGTCAAGTAAGCTGACTTCCTTGCAGTGGGAACATACTGCTTGGTCAACTTTTGAGGCCGTACTGACTTCCTATCAGTATGAGATTTTGCCAGCTTAGTGTTAGTCTGTTTAACAAGCTTACCCTTTCCCTTGGACTTATCTTTCTCATTCTGATATGTCAGCTTTGGGTTTTTGGCTAACCAACTTTTAGCATTGCCATTATGGGATGGCACTTTGAATGCTGCCCCTTGACCATTTGACTTACACTGTGTACTAAGGTTTTCTTTTATAAAAATGATGGATCTCTTTGTACCAGTGGGTGCAGAGTTTTTACTGCTTAAGTCACTTTCATATCCTAACCCTGACTTATAAGAAGGCTCTCTCATGCTTTGCATGACCTCACCAAGCCCTCTTGAGCCCTTTTTAAAGAAACAGAGTTTTTCATCTTGCTCAAGGATGGTTAAATTTAGGGATTTGCACTCAGATTTTAAATTTTGAAAATTTATGAGTAAGACTGAGTGTTCTTCCTAATGTTTTGCTACCTCTTCACTGATAGACCTTGATTTTTTAATTTCCTAGGTCAAAGCTGAAATTTTTAATCTCAGTGAAGTGTTTTCACCAGCTAAGACATTTTTTATTTCTTAAAATTTTTTAAATTCATGCGATTACATGTCGAGACTAATTTCCTCCGAGTCAGAACAATATGACTCAGATTCATCAAAAATGTATGCTGAGTGAACAGTAATACATAAAGTGATTGCATGCTCACTTGAAGCTATGAGTTCTGTCTCGACTTCAGTTTCAGATCCTTCCTCAGCATCTTCTCTGATTGCGACCAGATGCTAGAAGTGCTTCCTCATCAGCTTCTTCTGCAGATGAGTAATCCTCAACATGATTGAAAATGTCCGGCATCTCAGTTTTTGTCAGCATGGCTTGTGCTACGGCTTTTGATGCTCGGCGCTTGAAGACTTTCCTTAGTCTTTCCCTTTCCTCTTTGTCCACAGATGGACACTCGAACTTTGGATGTTCGGAGGAACCACATTGGAAGCATGCTCTGGGATCTCTCTTGATGAATATCTTTTTGTCTACGTCGGGTGCTTCCTCTTTCCCGTTTGCCTTCTCGAGGAGTTTGGAAAGCCTCCTAATTTTTTCTTCAAGCTCGGCAATTGAGCTCTCTCTTTCTTAGATTCAAAGATGTCGTCGATTTCTCTTGTATTAAGCTTGACTGACCAGCTAGCCGGTCAGTATGGAAGGGTTTCTTGGGCTTCCATTTAGAATCCCTCTTTACGAAGTAAGCCGCGTCTTCAGTTTGATGGCTTCGTTCTTGTTTACCATTTGAATGTCCCATTCATGGGCTTGTAGTTGGGCGAATAATTCCTTGGTCATCATTTTGGATAGATCCTTCTCCTTCAGTGCGGTTGTCTTGACGAACCAATCCTCTTTCAGCATTTTGGATAAGATCTTAGCATTATGATTTGCATTGGAATATGGCCTATCCAAAGCCTTAAGCTCACTGACGATGGCGTTGAATCTATGGTCTCTCCAGGCTCCATCTAGAATGACTCATTCTTGTTGACACACACTTGTAGTTTGTTGCACTTCATCTGATCTGTTTCATGGCAAAGTGTGTCGTGGTAGCTCCATACTTCTTTGGCAGTATTAAACTGTATGACTTCCTCCACCAAAGCATCGGGTACGGAAGACAGTATGGCTTCTAGAGCTACAGAGTCGAGTTGATTTCTTCTATTGTTCTCTGGACTCCACTCGTCGTACGGCTTCTCAATGATCCTTGCGACTACATCTCCTAGAGGTGGAAGGGTTTTTGTGATCTTTATTGGCCCTTTTTCCAGTACTTCTATCATCTCGGGATGAATGCTCTTTAGCTAAATGGAAGATCTCTTCTTCCACATCTCGTACTTTTCTGGATTGTACGGCGGCAACTTTATCATGTTCATCATGGTTGTACCTGAGCTAAGGTATGACAACAGACAGTGTGCAAGGAATGGATACCAGTTCTAAGCGACTCAAAAAAAGACCAGCCTGTAAGGACTGACCGCTCTGATACCACTTGTTGGTCCCGGTTTATAAGAGTAAAGAGTATAAGCACAGTGGAAATTAAGTTGTTTGTTCGGTATGCTTGCACTTGTTGAAGCTGATGGTGACGTGTCAGCTTGGTTTGTCAAAACTTGTTCAGATACTTTAAGTTTAGTATACTTTATGTCAGTTTTCAGTATATACTTCAACACTTGAGCGTTGAGTTTAAAATGTAAGTATGCTGACAAAGTATAGAAAGCAATAAATGACAAACAGATTTATAGTGGTTCGGACTAAAGTGTCCTACATCCACTCTTCAGACACGTGGTCTCGAAATCACTAAGCTCAAAACTTTACAGGTGCTCCTACAATCTATAGCTTGTCGGTGAATGCCTCGTCCATCGATCAACAAGCGCACTCGCCTGGTCCTTGCTTGGTTCTTCACTTCGCAGCTGCTCAGAGTGTGGGCGCACCACTCAGCCTCTTCATAGTCAAAATGCAGTGTTTATAGTTCCCCCGTGAACTGTCTCCTCATCGACAGATTGCCTGTAAGAGTCAGAGTACAAGATGTACTTGATTGTTGTAGTCTTTCTTGGAGAGAAAGACTACCAAGAGATAACTCGAGAACACTGAGGTTCTGAATTTTGTGTTCACTTAGGTGACACACAGAAAAAGCTTAAAGAAGCCTTGAAAGTAAGCTCAGATATCGTAAGCTTACGCATACTTGGTTCGGTGATTGCGTATTTTTGCTTGTAGAGCTTGAGTTCGAAGATCGTAACCTTTTTCTATAGATTTATCCGGTATTTATAGCCGTGAGATTGAAGGTTTGAAATAAATGTCCGTTAGAGACAAATTGGAAGATGTCCAATCGAATGTCTCTATTGGCAGCTACGTTCAACGGGTAGGTGGTGCCTTTTTCAGAAGTTCTGCGCCTGCTCTGCCTTTTTCTTACTTTACAGCGACGGTTCGACTTTATGTCAGAGCGGTTGTATTAGCCACTTTGAGGATTCCTGTACTGGTAGTCTTAGGTAGCAAAACTTGGTGTTTCGTGCTTGCAGCATTTTAAGACTTCTCCAATCCTTAAAGTCTGTACTTCTTCAGTACATTCCTCAAGCTATTCTTCTTGTCTTCATATACTGGGACCTAGGCTAGGAAGTCCATGCTGATGATGTCTTACTTGCACGTTCATGCTGATGACATCATCCTTTGAAGTATGCTAGGTCCATGTGCTGTCAAGTACGGTTTGTTTGATTGCATCATACTTGCTGGATTCGTACTTGGCGAAATCCATACTTCTGCTAAAACTCGTAGTTATTCAGGATTGTAGAGATTACTGTACTAGACTAATTTGTTAGTCTAGTCTCCAGATTAGCCTCAGCTTACAACTCGACAAAAGAACCTATACAGAACTTTACATTTTTCATCTAAGCTAAAACTATCTAAGATGGCTTTTACATACTTTGACCCACCAAAACATAACATAAAAGGAAGGATATTTCTATCAATTTCCTAACAGGGTGGGTGTGTAACAAATACTTGGGGAAAACACTAGAATCATGAATCACAAGATAAGAAATCATGAAAAGGATAATCATTCATCTAATCAAAGGTTTATCAAAAGATAATGAATTTTGCAGTGGAAAGATAATTTGCGAAGTATGTATATGAAGATACAAACTTCGACACCTATCTATTACAAAAGAGACGCAACTCCAATGTTTGACTGCAAACTCATATGCCGCTTCCATCTTCAAATGCCTGTGCATTTTAGAAATAATGTAAGGGGCTAAGTACACAAAGGTACTCGGTGAACATATGCCCGAAAAGTGTGGGTTTTATTGTTGAAACATAAATCTGATGTTTATGAAATGTTTAAGAATTGGAAAATTCTGATAGAAAACCAAACTGTGAAGAAAATCAAAACATTAAGAACTGATAACAGACTTGAATTTTGCAATGCCTTACTTGATAATTTGTGTGTTGAATCTGGTAGTAGAAGGCATAAGTCTGTTCCCTATACCCCTCAGCAAAACAGAGTTGTCGAAAGGATGAATAGAACCCTTTTAGAAAGAGTTAGAAGCATGATGGCCACTTCTAGCCTTGCTAAGTAGTTTTGGGGGGAAGAAGTTCATACTGCTACTTATTTGATTAATAGGTCACCCTTTGTCCCTTTGAAAGGGAAATGCACTGAGTCCATATTTTCTGGAAAGCCTCTTGATTTGACTAATATTAAAGTGTTTAGCTGTTCTGCATTTGTGCATCAAAAATTGGATAAACTTGAACCTAGGTCTAAGAAATGAATTTTCTTAAGATATCCGGAAGGAGTCAAAGGATATAGACTATGGAGTTATTCTTAACTAGGTGTCAAGGTTATAATTAGCAGGGATGTTGTAATTAATGAAACTGAATTTCCTTTTATTGAGCAGCCACCTGTCTTGAATGATTTAAATTCTGAAAATTTGAATGTACATTTAGAAAATGAGCATGATATTCATGATGAAAATCAGGGGGAAGAGAAAAATTTAGGAAATGGTGAGTTTCATAATGAAATCAATGAGCATGAAATTGAAACGATGAGCTTGTGTATTCAAACTTGCATGATTATCAACTTGTGAGGGATAGGATTAGGAGACCTATTAGAGTTAACAGAAGGTATGATGATTATAAACTTGCTTCATATGTGTTTAATTTGTTGGACTCTATAGATGGTAATGAACCTAGATCTTATCGGGAAGCCTCTAATTATGTTAATGCTGCTAAGTGGATGGATGCTATGAAAAGTGAAATTAGGTCTTTGCATGCTAATAAAACCTGGATGGGTGTTAAAAAACCTGAAGATACCTCTGTTGTTGATTGCAAAAGGCTTTTCAAATTGAAAAATGATGGTACTTCGGTTAGATACAAAGCTAGGTTAGTAGCTAAAGGATTCACCCAGAAAGAAGGAATTGATTATAATGAAATATTTTCTCCAGTAGTTAAATTCACCACAGTCAGAATTATGTTTGCTTTGGTGGCTCACTTTGACTGGGAATTGAAACAAATGGATGTGACTACTGCTTTCTTGCATGGTGAATTAGATAAAGACATTTATATGCATCAACCCGAAGGCTTTGTTGATCCTAAGCAGCCTAATCATGTTTGTTTGCTGAAAAAAGATCTTTATGGTTTAAAGCAATCTCCTAGACAATGGAATATTAGGTTTGATCAATTCATGAAGTCTTTAAAGTTTACTAGAAGCACCTTTGACCATTGCCTATACTTTAAAGTGACTGATTATGTGCCTATGTTCCTGTTGCTTTATGTGGATGATATGTTGTTCATTAGTCCTTGCATAAAAGTCATAAAACATGTTCAAAATTGTATGTGGCCAATTTGAGATGAAAGATCTAGGAGATGCTAGAAGAATATTAGGCATGGACATTATTAGAGATAGAAAGAAGTTCTCCCTTTTGTTGAGCCAAACATCTTATGTGAAGAAAATTTTGCAGAGATTTAATATGCATGATTCTAAGTCTGTGAATGTACCTTTAGCCTCTCACTTTGTGCTAAGTAAGGACCAGGCCCCTAAAACTGAGTCTGAAATGAAAGCTATGAATAGAATTACATATTCTAATGCTATAGCATCTGTGATGTATCTCATGGTGAGTTCTAGACCTGATATAGCTTATACTGTGAGTTGCTTGAGTAGGTACATGTCTAATCCAGGTATGCCTCACTGGGAAGCATTGAAATGGTTGCTTAGATATTTAAAATCTTCTGCGGAAATTGGTTTGAATTTCTCTAAATGTCCAAGTGGAGTTAAATTGACAAGATATGTGGATTCTAACTATGCAAATGATAGAGATAATAGGAAGTATACTACTTTTTATGTGTTTACCTTGTGTGGTTCATGCATTAGTTGGAAGTCCAAGTTGCAATCTATTGTTGCTCTTTCCACAACTGAGTCCGAATATGTGGCGATAACTGAGGCCATCAAAGAAGCCATTTAGCTTAAAGGTTTATTGTATGAAATTTTTTATTTAGATGATAAAGTTGTTTTGTTTTCTGATAGTCACTCTCCCATCCAATTATGCAAGAATCCTTTGTTTCATGATAGAACTAAGAATATAGATGTGCGTTATCATTATATTTGTGATGTTGTAGAGAAAGAGATAGTATTGCTTGAAAAAATTGCTTCTGAATTTAATCCGGCTAACATGGAAACAAAATGTTTGTCTGTGAAAAAGCTTTTATCATGTCAGCGGATTTTGCAATTTGATTTTGGGTGATCCATATCTTTGTCTGTGATGTTTGGAGCCTGCCGTTTCTCTTGCAGGTTCACCTGTGTTATGTGGTCTGTTTTCCCTCTGTTTGTTGCTTGTCTACAGGTGCTTGTTGGCAGGCATGCAGGTGGGAAGCATCGGCGATGATGGAATCCTACAGTTCCTCTAGATTCACCAGCATCTCACTCATGGGCCAAAGGTGGAGAATGTAGAATTATGTTGGCCCATAGTGGCATCTTCTTCTACATGGGCCCAGCCCAACCCATTTCTCTCGACCTGGTTTCGACCCGCGACCCGGATTGGTGTGCCCTACTTGGTCTTGCTCACTCCCCAATTTTTGAATTGGAAGAAAAAGAACGCAACCGCTGAAATTAGAGAAAGAGTCGTTGAACTTTTTCCCCCCTTTCAACTTCACCTGAACCTTACCACCACTGCCGTGCCACCGTCTCTTCCACCTTGCTGTGACAGAGAGAGAACGAGAGCAGGGTAGAGATCGAGTGAGAGAGAAGGGTTTCTCACGGGGCAGCCCGCCGTCGGGTAGCGCACTTTTGGCCGGAGAGTTGACAGAGCTGGTTTGATCGGGGATTAAATAAGGGCTAGTTTCATCTTCCTCTCCTCTGCCTGCAGTCTGGTCCAGTACCGAAGCTACGGTGCCCCTACCTTCGTCGGTGTCCAGCCCGCAGCGTCGGCGCGCTACCATCTCCAACGACCTACAACAGCTTCGTGAAGCTGCTGCCTGCTGCCCTCATGCTGCTGTCTTCACCGCAGCTCTGCTGCTCCTTTGTCGCAGCTCAGCTGCACATGTAAGCTCCCTCTTTTGTACACCCTTTTCTCTAACTATCTCTTCTCTTGTTTGTCTTGCATGTTGGTTGAAAGTTAGGGGACAACTGAAGGTTGAGAAGACGACCATACAACAGCTGGTATAATAGGAAAGAGTTGTTGCCTTGATTGTGAAAGAGAAGTAAGCTGCAGCCCCGGGTTCGTGCCACGACTTAGGGCGAATGAATCCCCGACGGCCCTCTCTCCGATCCCCTACAAAACCAAAACAGTTGCAATGACAAAATAGTAAAAGAAAAACTCAACATTCATTTCATGCTTTGACTTTGCTTTTGAAAAGAAAACATCAAATTTTAGTATTAAGAAAAGAAAAATAGAGGAAATTTTAATTCTCATTTACTCACATTCAGTCTTTCTATATTTTGTGAACTCCCGGATTGATATATATTAGAGCTAACAAATTTCTTATAAACTTTAATTCGACACAAATCCATATAAGAATAATAAATTACTGTTGAATATTATGAAATCCATATGTTGAGAATAAGAAATCTCGTATCAAATACTGATTGGATAAAATGTGAAGATTAGTTGATAAATTAAAAAAATAAATATAAATTAACATTTGTTTTTTGTCAAGCTATACGCATAGTACAAATAAAATCAAAATTAATTACATTTAATTTTTTTCCTCCTTTCTGTTGGACCCGAAATCAGAGTGTATAAATGTGCAGCGGAATTAAGATTAATAAGCACTTGTCTCTGAAACTGATTGAGACTCAGTTTCAGGTTATAGAAAGTCAGTTTAGCTTAGGGAATTGTTAAGTAAGTTTCAGATAATATACACTTCAATACTTAGACAAGTATTGATGGTTTCAAAGTTTGTTTTAGAACTTAAATGCAGAAACTTAGAGTACGCGATTAAATGGGACATGATATTTATAGTGGTTCGGACTTAATATCCTATGTCCAGTCTTCTGAACTTAATCGGAAATTCACTAAGTTTCAGTGTACAAGCCTCCTTATGATCTATGTACAGCCCGTTGGAAACCTTCGTCCTTCGGTCTGCGGTCGTCACTCGCCTAGAAACTCCTTGTGTGCTGATCCTTCTTCAGGTTGAAGTGAGGACGCACCCGCAACCTCTTTCCTAGATGGTTAGATGTTTTCTCGTTCTTCCCAAAACTTAGTAGGTTGTCTAGGCCCGTGATAATCAATATCCCAGTGTAGGATATTGACTGCTATGAATATAACTTAGAAAGTTATATTCACCAAGAGTATAGCTTCAGCTAATAGTTTCAGCCTCGTGCTTAGTAAAATAGCACGGAAAGAATAACTTGAGTTGATAACTCAAGTCTCATGTTAAGCACACGGAATTTCAGAGAGTATGAGTAGAAAGTTGAGCAGAGTGTCGGCTTAGCTTTTCAGAGGATTTTCGATTATGATTCTGCTGGGTTGTAGACCTATTTATTGTAGGGTTTGAGTCTACGATGGACAACATGAGTTGCCATTAATGAATTCTTGCCAAGGATCGTTCTTAGGGTGCTAGGAACAAATTTCAATTAAATAAATCATGCGATCCTATGCATGCTCCTACAAAAATAATTGCAGAGGATGGATTTAGAGAATACCTGATTTCACCGTTTGATCTATAGATCTAGATCGGAGCCAATAACGATGAAATAGATCTGGATCTGAATCTGAATGCCGGCGATGAACAGTTGTTCCTACAGATCTGATCTTCTGATCTGTTCCCTTGCTCCTTGGAAATCTGGTGAGGATTATCTACCAAGTTGGATCCGAGATCTGGAGAAATCGATTAGTTCTTCCCACAGATCAGCCGCCGCCGTCTTTCCCTCTATTTTCAATAGACTGAAAAAAACTTCTCATGATATGATAGAGAGAAGGCCTATAAATAGTGTTAGGGTTTTGAGAAACCCTAACCCTAATGGGCTTGAGCAGTTCATGGGCCAGACCAGGGACCAGATGCAAATAATAAAGTGGGCCCTCTTTATTAATTAATCCTTCCTTGTTCAACCAAGAACATAATTAATTAATAAAACATTGTTTTAACCTTCACCACGGTAACAATGCTGACTCGCCCCTTTATTACCACGTTATTAGGAACGAGTTGCACCAAACTAACATGATCCACATATTTAAGATTTTAGACATTCATTAATTAATTTGGCTTATGACAATCAGCCATAATTAATTAATCTCTTATTTCCTGAGTAATACCACTCACTCCTTTTCACTTATGCCTGAATTAAATAATTCAACCTGCAGGGTTTAGCATAATGAACCTTGTGAGCTCCTCAGGGAATGTCGCCATCCTGAAACGGATATGCTTACCTAAACGTCCAGCCTAAGCAGGCCACACACAAATTGCCAACACCCAAAATACAAGTATTAGAGTACATGTAAGACTCGCCACTCTAGTAAATCAAAGTGTGGTCAATCTGTGTGTGCCCCTTATCCTTCAGTTAGGTTTAAGATCATAGGAAGTATGTTAGGGATATGGCTCATTCATATGTCAATGAGAATGGCACATCCCACTGTTGATCCCATCAATACATAACTATGTACCGACACATTAAGTAGCTAGGATATGCCCACTTATGAACCGATGTGCCGCAGCTTAGACCGACAGCCTATCCAGGGACCATCTTAGCTGTGATATTGTTTATATCTTGCTAGGTCAAATGATTCATATGATCCTCTGTGATCTCCTACACACCATATGATCATCCCTATAGGCAAGATAATAGGATATTATGGTTCGTTGTATGTTCGTTTCATCAGATAGCGAGTATTGTTGCAGCAACATATATGAAGACCAGTGTACAAAACACTTAATCATATATGCTTTTAGTATACAATCCCAACATTTATAGTTTCCAGGTGCTGATTGGTTGATGATTTGAATTCTTCCCGTTAGACACAGAATTCCAGTCGTTAGAGACAAGAGCAATATCATCCAATCATTGCCCATACTTTTGGTCTGCTCTGCCGCTTGCTTTATGCTTTTGGCAGTGTACTTTCTACCTGCTCTTATCAGACTAAGTTTCAATCCAAGGAATCCAAGTATGAGACTTCCTCGTACTGACTTTTTGACTTAGCATTTGAAATGCCTTTAAGTCTGACTTCGAACACTTATGTTTCACGTGCTTTGAAATGATAAACCTCTATACTGACATTCCGAAGTTAGTATAGGCTTCTTCTATACTTAGTGAAACTCAATTTCCAGAAACTAGGTTTTTGACCTTACTAAATTTCAAGTACGAACACTTATCTTCAAAACTTCAAGTTTCTTTTGGTTCTTCTCTTCAAGAACAAAAACTTGGTTATTCACATCTCGATCCTATCATCGGATTTTTGACAATTTCTCCCTTTGAGACTCAGTCTCGGCTCGGTCTTCAGCAAGTAAGTTTCTAGTCTATTACAACTCGATCATTCCTATACAAGGATTACATATAGACATTCTAGAAACTTATCACTAAAGTAAGTTTTGACATATCAAAACATCGAATTAGGAGTGAAACTGAAACTTAGTTTCTAACAATTTTCCCCTTTTGGATATTGTCAAAACTACTTGCCTAAGTCAAAAAAGAAAAGGAAGCATGGTGTACTAAGTTTACAAAGACCCCACTCAGTACATGAATCCTTATTCTGACTTACTCTATTTTATTTTTTTATTTTTTTAAAGAAAGGGAAAAATAACAAGAAACACAAAAATTAAAGAAAAATAAGAAGAAAACATTTGAAACAATGGCTTACCTCCCATCCAGTGCCTTAGTTAATGTCGTGGCTCAATGATACTCCTCCTCACCAAGGTGGTCGAGTCCAGACTCGCCGCCCCCTTGCATCTATCATGTAGACCATCCGATCATGAACAACATTAGTGAGCTCGGAAGGAGATGGTGTAGTTGGCAATTTTGCCACCTCGTTCCCTCGCTCCCATTTGATCTCGGCAGCTTCCTCATCATCTTCTCCATCACTGGTAGAGAGCTTATTGCATGCTGCTTCCTTCTGACTTTTATCGATCACAAAGGTGATCATCTCATCGTTGCCTCTTAATGTAATCTCTCCACCTCTACAGTCAATTAGAGCTCCACTGATTTTCAGAAATTCTCTTCCAAGTATCATCGGCATCCCATACTCTTCCTTCATTTCAAAAACAACAAAGTCAGCAGGAAATATAAGATGGCCTACTCTAATCAAAACATCTTCCACAACTCCCTTTGGGTGAGAAATCAAGCGATCTGCCATCTGCAAGGCTGTTGTGGTAGGCCTCATCTCCCCAATCTGCAACTTCTTGTACACCGAGAAGGGCATCAAGTTAATACTTGCTCCAGTATCACATAGCACATTCCGTAACTCTCTCCCCCCAATCTTGATCGGAATGGAGTAGCACCCCGGATCGGATCTCTTCAGTGGGATCTATTTCTACAAAAGAAGACTACAGTGTTCATGAATAGAAATAGTTTCATCTTCAATTACCAGCTTTTTCTCGCTCATCAGTTTTCTCAAGAACTTCATGTAATCAGAAATCTCACGGAGAGCCACGATTAATGGAATGTTGATGTTGACCTTCTTGAGATTTTCCACGAAGCGAGCAAACTTTGAGTCCTCATTTTTCTTTGTAAACCTCTGAGGGAAGGGCATCGGAGGAGTTGGATCAGCTTTCCTCTTCAATTTTTTGGTCTCAGAACTCCTCTGTGTCAGTCGAGAAGGCTGCATGTCGACCTCAGCTCCAGAACCTCTGTGTCGATCGACAGTGGGGGTGTCGATCGACACAGCTGCATCTCCCCTGTCGATCAAGCTGCCTTCGATGTTGCTCGATCTGCCACTTTGTGGACCGACACATCCTCTATGTCGGTCGATACAGAGGTGTTTTCTACGGGAATTTCATCCTCCTCGCCCCCAAACTCATCCTCGGGCATGCTTGGGCCATTCTACCTTGTACCAGACCTCAAAGATATGGCGTTCACCTATTTTACCTTGTCTGGATTGATCTTTGTGGTGCTGGGGAGTTGGCCGGGCTTGTGTTGATTGCTCAAAAAAGTAGCAATCTGACCCAACTGAGTGTCAAGCATTTGGAGGTGCTCGTCATGTGTTGCATATGAGTCACCATGCCCTTCACTTCAATCTCCACCTTGCCAAACCTATTGTCTGAGCTCTTGATGAATTTTTCTAGGACTTCCTCGAGCACAGACTTCTTTTTCTCCACAATCTCTCCCTCGGTACCAACATTGAACCCGGGTAGAGGATTGTCAGCTGCAGAAGGGTTAGAATAAGAGAATCCAGGATGGTTTCTAGCACTGTAATTGTACCCTTGGTTGTTGGCTCGGTAGTTGTTGTTGTAACCTCCATTTGTATAGTTCACTTCAGCTGTATTTGAGGTGCTCGAACCACTTCCTCGATAGATATAATCGGCCTCAACAGGAACGATGGTCGTGTTTGGATCTGACACTGCTGCTACCGAAGTCCTCCCAACTTCCAACTTACCAAACTCTTCACGAAGCTATTTTACCTCGGTCACCACATGGAACTCCGGAGTAGTGGTAACTGCCTTGACTGCCTTTTGTCTCTCAGTGGACCATTGATGGCTATTCATGGCCATGTCTGCTAGGAGCCTCATGCCTTCTTCTCCACTTTTCTTCATTAGGATGCCTCCAGCTAAAGCATCCACTAATTCCTTCATGTGAGGGGTCAGTCCCTCGTAGAAGTGGCAGACCTGCATTTTGCAAATCAATTCCATGGCCGGGACACAATCTCAAGAGCTCTTCGTACCTCTTCCAAGCTTCATAGAGGGTCTCATCGTATTGCTGACTGAAGTGGGTGATAGCAGACTTCCTCTTGAGAATGACACTGGGAGGGAAGTAGTTAGTGAGGAACTCTGCTCGCAGCTGCTCCCATGTGCCAATTCTGCTTTTGTCCAGGCTAGCAAACCAAGAACGGGCCTCATCTCTGAGTGAGAATGAGAAGAGACGCATCCTAATGGTGTCTTGGGGCACTCCATTCCGCTTTACCGTGTCGCACACCTCGATGAACTGACTGTGGTGGGCGTACGGGTCTTCAATAGCCTTTCCTGTAAACTAGTTCTGCTGAGCCATCTGGATTAGCCCCGTCTTTAGCTCAAAATTGTTGGCATTGATGCCAACTTAGAAACCCGGCTCCTCTTGCTGCAGCATGAAGCGGTCCAGAATGGATCTCTGCTGTACCACCACTCGCCTTTCGTTGTTCCCCCCATTCAGTGCTGCCAGTCTTGCAGCTTGCTCTGCTTGGGCCGCCTGCGCGGCTTGGAGTTGTGCCCTCAGCTATCGGACTTCATCCACAAACAGCCTCTGTTCCTCGGGAGTCATGTTTTGTAAAGGTGCTTCCGGTGGAGCTTCCATCTCTGCTTGCTTCTCTTGCCCCCTTGCTTTACTTCTGTTTCTCCTACAGGTGGCTTCGATTTTCGAGTCAAAGGTTTCAGATAATATACGCTTCAATATTTAGACATGTATTGAAGGTTTCAAAGTAAGTTTGAGAACTTAAATGTAGGAACTTAAAGTAAGCGATTAAATGGGACAAGATATTTATAGTGGTTCGGACATAATATCATACGTTCACTCTTCCAAACTTAATCGGGAATCCACTATGTTTCAGTGTACAAGCCTCCTTACGATCTATGGACAGCCCGTTGGAAACCTTCGTCCTTCGATCTGCTATCGTCACTCACCTAGGAACTCCTTGTGGGCTGATCCTTCTTCAGGTTGAAGTGAGGACGCACCCCGCAGCCTTCTTCCTAGATGGTTGGATGTTTTCTCGTTCTTCCCAGAACACAGTAGGTTGGCTAGGCCCGTGATAACTAATATCCCAAAGTAGGATATTGACTGCTATGAATATAACTTAGAAAGTTATACTCCCTCCGTCCCGGTTAAGTAGTCCCATTTGCTTTTGACACAGTTAGCAATGTTTGTGAGTGTAGTGGAATTAATATTTTATTGGTGAGTGTGAAAAAGTTTGTCTTTTTAGGAAATGAGACAATTAGATGGGACATACGGAAAAGGAAAATGAGACTACTTAGACAGGACGGATGGAGTATTCACTACGAGTATAGCTTCAGCCTTGTGCTTACTAAAATAGCACGGAAAGAATAACTTAAGTTGATAACTCAAGTCTCGTGTTAAGCACAAAGAATTTCAGAGAGTATGAGAGAAAGTTGAACAGAGTGTCGGCTTAGCTTTTCTGAGGATTCTCGACTATGATTCTGTTGGGTTGTCGACCTATTTATAGTCTCCAAGTGCAGATTGATTGATGATTTAAATTCTTCCCGATAGACACAGAATTCCAGTCATTAGAGAGAAGAGGAATATTGTCCAATCATCGCCCATACTTTTGGTTTGCTCTGCCGCCTGCTTTATTGATTGATAATTTCAAAATTAAATGCTAAATATTAAATTAATTAAATAAGAAAAATCAGTCTGCATGAATTGATATTGAAAGAATATACGAAAGTAAAAAACTTATATTTTCCATTATTATAAACTTCTTATTGAATTTTTTGCTTTTACTCACTAACTTCAAATATAGAGGTGGTCTCGGGCGAGAACGGTCTTACAAATTTTTTGTCACAATTTAACCCATTTTATTTTATGTACTACTTTTAAGATTTCTCTATTTTATATCTTTAATATCGACAGTATGTGTATACGCATTATTCACTTTTTTTTTTTCTTTTTGAATAAGTGTACATTAATCTTAAACTCACACACCCAGATGTTTCCCTGGGAGCTCGAACCTGTGAGCTCTCAGTCACAGGCAAGGTGCTTCGAAATATTAAATTAGGTATTTCGAAATGCACCATTCTGTTATATTGAATAGGATTGTTACTCTTGATCAAAATACATATTTTCCTGTCGATAAAATATGCTATTTCCGTTCATAAAATACATCATTTTTTTGGCTTTTTTTGTCTCATGAGCTATACAACTTCCGTTTGACTTTAATAAGTACATCAATTTGATTAATCAATTTCTACACCACATCGAGCGCAGGTTCTGCAAGCTTGATGATAAGAGCGCAATTATTAGGGACTGAGAATAAACTGTAATCGGATATTGATTATAAAATTGGTAAGTATATGTGAATAGATTTAGATGGATGTCTCACAATAAAAAAAAGTGTGAGTCGATATCATACAAGTCTTTATCCAAATTAGTTATCTAATCCTCTTAATATTGTGTAAAAACAATAAATTTAACGACCTATAATATTTTGTACTTAAAATCACTTTAGAAATTAATTAACACAGAAATCGATAATTGTTATTATTATCACTACATTATTTATATTGCATTTAATAATTTACGTGGTCATAAAATAATCAGTTTTTCATGCGAATCATCAATAAAATTGGAAAAATAATTATATACTTCAATTGACTAATGCATAAAAAATCAAATAGAAAAATATTAAATAGAACATAATTAAAACAAACCATAACATTTAAAAAAAAAAACAAGAAAAGTAACAAATGATTTAAATAGGATGTAATCGAAACGATTGGACTCATTTAATATTAAGTCGAGCTTTGAATATTATTGAATATTTTGATGTTTATGAACCTATCGGAGTTTTTGTTGAGCCCATACAAACTTTCTGATCAAATAATAAAATTTAAGTTTTATAAAATTAATAGTTTAATATTTTAAACTAATTTAATGAACAAGTCTATCCATGAGTTTAAAAGGCGAATACTATATATAAAGAGTGGAATTTATTGATACCCATTTTCACTATATGTATTATGAAAATACCCAAAACATTATATTCATTCATAAAATACCCACTGCACATTTTCATATTTTTCAGAATTCTGTTATTGAGGAGAGAGAAGGTCGGTGTCGGGTCGGTGTCGAGCCAAGACACAGACCACAATTAAAATAAAAAAAAATAAAAAATTCATGAGAGTGGGTCAGTGGTTGGTGCCTTCCGCCACCGACACCGACCCTGGCACCGACCCACAATTGAATAAAATCAAAAAAAAAATAATTTTGAGAGTGGGGTCGGTGGCTGCCTTCCGCCACCGACTCGCCACCGATCCACTCCCCCACCGACCCACACACACCTCACCATATATATATATATATATATATATATATATATATTAATATGTATATTTTTATATTTTATTTTTATATTAAAACTTAAATATTATTAAAAAACTTGGTGATTGTTGGTGATGATTTTATCATCATAATTCTAATCATATAACAAAAAATCAATCCCAATATTAAAAAAGTCAAAAATGGATATTTCTTGAATGTGTTTAATGTTTTGGGTATTTAAAATATTTTTCACATATATAAAATTCAGATTTAACTAGTTTAGTAAATGAGCTCTTGTTTACTCAAAGAGCTTGAACAATTTTTATCGAGCAAAGTGACGAGTAGCTCACAATTTGTTCAGCTCATTTACACTACTGATCTTTAAGGATAGACATATTGCACACACTAATAAGTACCAAACCGTACATCTCGGCATTTTATTTATAATATCTAAGCGTCTCCACTTCTCAGTTGCCACCATTATCACCTAGTGGGCCCCCACCAGCATGCCCGCCACCTTTACCACCATGCCCGCCACCTTTACCACCACGCCCGCTACTAGAATGTCCGGTTCTTCCCGAAACTACGCCGGGCCCGCCACCGCCATCTCCGTCGGGCTTGCCACCCCCTTTTCCACCTCGCCCAGCATGACCAGACTTTGCAACGCGTTCGGAACCAACATACCCTTCATATTTGGCATCAGTCTCCTCTGCTTCCTTAGCTGTGTGAAAGCGTAGTCAATTTATGGATCAAAAAATACTCTGAAATCACCAAACTTTACTTCGAAAATAAGAAATCAAAGGTCTTGACAGAAGCATAACTCTGCATGCGTTAATTGTTGTTAATAATTTGCATTTTTTACATTATATTCATGGCATGCACGCAATGACTTTTCAAAAGAAATCAGCTTACTTGGATCGATGGCTTCAGTAGTCTCAGCTGTATCTATTTCTGAGGAAACAAGTATAGCCACAGTTAAGAAAAGGCCAAGCAAAATTATCCATTTGGAACCCATTTTTCGTGAGTAGTGTTTTTTTTTTATTTGTTTTGGGTGAGAATGCCGAAGGCATGGCTTCACTATTTATAGACAAATCTAGAGCAATAAATGAATTCAATAACATAATTAATGTGGTGATGAGTAGGCCTTTTTTTAGCTTATTGTAGGAGACTGCATTCACACAATACTAGCTAGTTAAATAATGGTAAATATAATATTAATTCTTTTAATTATAGAAGTTATGTGAAAAAGTTAAAGCTTTTTAGAAATGATAAGCATGGAATAATATTACTTTTTGATTTATAAAAGTTATGTGAAAAACGTTGAGCTTTTTCGAAATGATAAGCATGGAATAGGCACTGTCAAAATTTATGTGGATCAAATCTTTATCTTGTTGATATAAAACCATTCACGTGGTCTTTAATTAAATTAGTGAAAAATTACAGGATCTTGAAATCAATGATTATTACAAATTAATTGCGTACCTTTCTCCATCATAGAATTGTGGATTAAAGAAGACTAGTATATTTTTTTTTTGAGCATAAAACACGCTGCATTCCATTCAAACAATCTCAGTTACATATCGTGCATGATCATTTGAGCAAGGTGTCTCGGTATGTAATTGATACAGATACAGTTTGTCCCTTTAGAAGCTGTGTGTGCAACTTGGTTCACTTCCCTTCGGATGTGGTGGAATTCAGGATCGTCAATCTCCTTGGCAGCTTCTTGAATGTCCTTGACAATAACATCTTTATACGGACTGCTCTGCTTCATTCCATTGATGTACTGAATCAGTTGGAGGCTATCACTTTCAATGTAATCCACTCTCAAGTTGTATTGTTTCACCTTCCTCATCGCAAAACGCATTGCCAGTCCTTCAAGGAGCAAGCTACTTCCCTGAGCTGTACATTTGTCTCGACTTACAAATGTAGTTCTACCTTCTTCGTCGCGAATCACACAAGCCATTCCAATCTCCTTGTGATTTAGAACCGCCACATCAACATTCATCTTGAACCTTCCTTTTGGTGGTTTTTCCCATTTATGCGGTCTTCTCATGTCCTTGTTTGTCTGCATTTTATCCTTCATCTCCTCCACATTTCTCCACTGTATCCATGCTTTCTGTGTGATAGTATGAGGGTCAGTTCTCTTTTTTTCAAATTCCCATCGATTTCTTGCTTTCCATATCTCCCACGCGATAACGAGGAATAAAGCTGCTGACTCTCGTCTAAACTCCATCATATCCCAAAGGATGTTCTCAAAAGGAGCTCCCTTACACTTTTCAACCTCGAGGCGCATCTCTGAGATGTACCAGACCCTCCTAGCGTGCTCACAATACAGGAGCATGTGATCAATACTTTGGATATCTCTCCGCATTTGGTGCAGATTGGGTCAATGTTCATGCCTCTCTTTTTCAAATTTTTCTTAACAGGGAGGGCACCATTGCAAGCCTTCCAAGCGAACATCTTAATCCTGGGAAGTGTGTTAATGGTCCAGAGCTTGATCCACGTCTTTGTCTTTGTACTTGTTGATGCTTACTGCTCTTGGTCTCCATTTCCATTTTAAGAGCAACATAATACGCTGATTTAACAGTAAAGTTCCCATGTTTTGTGTACCTCCATATTCTTCTATCTTTATGATTTTCGTTTCCAAGAGGGAATGGCCAAGATTTGTTGTTCGTCCTCTTCATTGAAAACTTCTTTAATAGTTTCAGTTCTCCACTCTCTCCTTTCTTGATCAATGAGAGTAGACACTTTCCAATTTGCCATCGTTATATCCTTCACCATTTCTGGTCTTCTACCATTATCCACTCCAATCCAATTATCATCACCAATTATAACATCTTCACCATCTCCAATCCTCCACGCAGCTCCTTCTCTAATTATCTACATTGCCGCCCTGAGGCTTCTCCACAAGAAACTTGGTTGTGATCCCAGTGAGGCTGCGAGTATGTCTTTGTCTGGAAAATACTTCTCTTAAAGGACTTTGGCAACCACCGATTCTGAATTATGCAAGATTCTCCAGATTTGTTTGGCAAGGAGCGCAAGGTTGAAACATTGAAGGTTTCTGAACCCCATCCCCCCTTCCATCTTTGCCAATGTAAGCTTTTCCCACGCAACCTAATGGATCCTTTGTTCATTTTGGTTTGTAGACCAGAAGAAACTTGCAGCCAGCTTTTCCACTTCTTGGCAGAGCGTTTTTGGAATCAAGAAACAATTCATAACAAAACTTGGTATAGCTTGGATAATTGCTTTAATCAGAATTTCCTTTCCCGCTTGAGAGAGTGTTCTATCAGCCCAACCACTAAGCTTAGCCTTCACTTTGTCCAAGATACCAAGAAAAGCTCTTTTCTTCTTTGCTCCAATAATGTTAGGGATTCCCAGGTACTTCCTGCTTTTCGACATTTCCCTAACTTGCAACTCGTTTATCTGATCTACTCTAATATCCTCACCAACATTTGGTGACACCATGATTTCTGATTTATCAAAATTGATTTTTTGGCCTGAATATGCTTGAAAACAATCAATCACCTTCTTCAACGCTGCAGCTTCCTGTTTTGTCGCTCGGGCAAAGAGAATTGAGTCATCTGCAAAGAAAAGGTGAGAAATAGTTGGAGCTCTTCTTGCCACTTTAATCCCATGGATTTTCCCTTGTTGTTCAGCCTGCTTAATGAGTACAGAAAACAACTCTGTACAGAAAAGAAATAAGAAAGGTGATAACGGATCGCCTTGTCTAAGACCTCTCAAAGGCTAAAATTTCTCAGTGACATCACCGTTAATAATAATCGAATACGACACCGTGGTGATACAATTTAACACGAGAGATATCCATTTAGGGTGAAACCAAGTTTATTCAACATTTTTTCCAGGATCTTCCAGTCCACTCTATCATAAGCTTTACTAAGATCCAACTTTAAGGCCATGACTCCTTTCTTTCCTTTTTTCGTCTTATTCATCGAGTGGAAAATTTCAAAAGCAATCATTGCGTTGTCAGTAATTAACCTCCCTGGAACAAACGCACTCTGATTTTCTGAGATAATAAAGGGCAACCATTTCTTTAGACGGTTAGCAATCACTTTAGATATGACTCTGGTGATCACATTTGACAAGCTGATAGGTCTATAATCCGCATGGTACAAGGGTTTCTTAGTTTTGGGGATGAGAGTGATAAAAGTGTGGTTTAGATATGAAAGGTTCCTACCATTATTAAGAACATCAAGCACATCAATATGAAAGTCTTTTTTAACATAGTTCTAGAAGTTTTGAAAAAAAGAAGAGGGCATACCGTCAGGTCCTGGAGCTTTATTTGGGTGTATTTGCTTGAGTGCCTCGATCACCTCTCCTTCGGTATAGTCCTTGGTAAGTTCCTCGTTCATCTCCTTGTTCACTCTGCACTCAATGGCATCCCAAAAGTTCCCCTCCTCGATCCTATCCTCCTTTTTGAAAACCTGTTCAAAATGATATTTTAATGCATCCTTAATCATCTCGTGGTCTGAAACTCTAACCCCGTTCTTGTTTATCACCTCCCGAATGGTATTCTTTCTCTTTCTATTTGATGCCTTATGGTGGAAAAAGGCTGTGTTTCTATCCCCGTCTTTGATCCAATGGGTTTTACTTCTTTGCAACCACATCATTTCTTCTCTCTTTAAGACATCCATTAACTCGTTCTCTGTCTGTTTCATCTCCTCGTTGCAATCTTCAGTAGGCTCTACCTGCTGTAAAGTGTCCAGCTTTTTATAAAGGGCATCTTTTTCTTTGCATATATTGCCAAAGTTTTCCCTTTCCTAATTCATTAACCTTTTTGCACACTCTTTAAGCTTTACATTCATATCTGAGAGGGTGCTCACGTTCTTCCAATTCTCTTTGCAAAAGCTTGTGAACTCTGGGTGATGCATCCAAGCATTCTCAAATCTGAAGATCTTCTTTTTTGCCTTTGTCTTGTGCCCATCTCGTTCAGCCGTAACCAATATGGGGTTATGGTCCGACATAAACCTCGGTAAATGATGGACATTCGAGTATGGATAGATACATCTCCATTCTTCCGAAGCCAAAGCTTGGTCTAGTCGACAAGCCACAAATTGATTTCCTACCCTTCTATTTGTCCAAGTGAACTCACCGCCCTTGAAACCCAAATCATCAATCCCGCAATCCCTAGCAGCCTCCCCAAAATCCCTCATATCAGATTCTGCTTTTTCTTTACCCCCCCCCCCCACTTCTCTTTGCTTAACATAATTTCATTAAAATCCCCAACATACAGGCTAGCCTTCAGGCTCTCTTCGTGTATTCTCCTCATCAAATTCCACGTTCTCTTCTTGTTTGGATAATCAGGACAACCATAAATGGCATTACAATCCCATTTTTGTTTGTTTTCCTCACAAATCCTGGCAGCAATATGATGTCTTGAGTAAGAGATGATCTCAACCTCTATCTGCTCAATCCATAATAAAGCTAACCCACTTCTTCTACCCGGGCTCTCTTTTTCACAATTCACAGTCATACACCCTTTAAAACCAAGCTTTGTCACGTTCACTCTTCGCATCTCATTCTCAATCAGCTTCGTTTCCATAAGAAAAACAACCTCTGGTTTGTTATTTTGTAGGACCTTTCTCGAAGCTCGAACTGTCTCCGGGTTCCCAAGCCTGCGACAGTTCCAGCTTATTATTTTCATTGCTCTCGGTAGGGCCTCTGCCGTTTTTTCTTCCTTACACTCCACCTTGCTCTTCTTTGCATCCACCCCCCTCCCGTCCCCCCCAATATCATCAATATCCATAAACTCCTCTTTTCTTTTGCCTATTATACTAGCTCTAGCGCCTTCTTTGTTTCCACTCTTATCTCGGTTCCTTCTCCATCCTTTTTGTTTTTCCTTGTCCTTGCCAAACTTCTCAGCCTCTTGATTGTTGATTTTTTCCTCTAGTTTATGGTTCTTACTCACAGCTTTTCCTTTAAAAATCTCAAGAAGAAGATTTGTTGGTGTATATGTTATGGCTGGGATTGGGTCTGAGGGTAGTGTGTTTGGTTTGTTTTGGGTTTGGCTTGTGGTATAGCGGGGGTGAGTCATTGCTATTTTCCTCTCTTCCTGCGCTTTCTCCTCCAGGCTTTCTTTTTTTTCCTTAATATTTCCAGATTCACTTTCTCGGTCTTCTTTTTTCTCCTTGTTTTCTCTCCACTTCTCAGCATTGTCAGCCACACCTATCTTGGTTACTTCTTCTTTGTTTTCCTCCTCCAGCTTATCCATACCTCTTGTAGAACCTTCCTCCCTGCTAAAGAGACTCTTCCTTATCTTCTCTTTCTCCGCTTCTTCGTCTTTTCAAAAACTGATACTTTGCTTTGCTGGGGAGGCTCTAATCCAGTCACCATAAGGGAGGATTTTATCATTTTTCTGAATCCTTTCGAGTTGTTCTTTCTCCATTTCATCGCACTCTCTATAGTTATGCCCCATCTTACCACCCCAATAACAAAGTGTTGGCAATCTTTCGTATGTCACAGGTATCCACAGAGGTTCCCCATTTCCAATCCGAATCTTGGTACCCTTTTTTATGCTCTTAGTTAGGTCTATCATTACTTTGATTCTAATACTCCTTGTCAGACCCTGAGTTGATCTCTTATCCATCTCTTCAACTACCCCAAACCTATTACCAATAGTTCTAATAGTATTTTCATCTCTGGCCTTGATTGGCAGATCGTAGAGTCTCAACCAACATGGGGCTGAGTCCAGAGATATGGTTGAGGGCTGCATTTCTTCAGTAATTTCTTTTAGCACCAGAAGGTGCTTGTTGAAATGCCATGGAGCCATCGATAGAACTCTCTCCATATCTCTTTTATATTCAAACCTAAAAGAGAAAAGGTTTTCTCCTATTTCGGCACATATAAGATCCTTTTTTGGATTCCAAACCTTTTTCATCGTCTCCATTAGTGCCTTGCTGTTAAAAGCTTTCATTGTCCATAGTTTCCCCAGGAGACACCATTCATGCGTTTGTTCACTTGATCTAACCCCTTCATCTAAGCATAATATCTCATCTTCCTCCTGCGCCATACCTCCACCCAGGATAAGATCGCACCAGGTCTCCTTAGGATGCCACTTCGTGCAGCTACAAGAACAAGAAGACAGAGAAAGAAACCATAAATGACACCGTCAGAGAGATAAATACGAGAACAACCGCAACGAAGGACCACAAAAAAGAGAGAAATACATGGCAGGGTAAAAAGCCAAAGACTAAGCTTTTTGCAATCTATTAAAACCAGTCGAAAAGTCACTCAAACGAAGAGGCAGACATAATATGAACAGTCACACTCGAGAGGAACATCAAAACAAAAAAGAACAAAATCGAGAAAAGAACAAGTATGGCTAGACCACCACGACCACACGACACCTAACCGAGAAAAACACAACAACGGGAAGAGCGCACTGATAGCACGTTTCGCAACGCGCTAAAACTGCAAGTGTACAGACCACTGCAGAGGGCAAGTAATAA
>JAPKLW010004917.1:0-23683 GCA_026898455.1 Plectranthus barbatus
GACTTGCAAGAACCCCTGTTCTGAAATTACTTGTTTGAAGGCAAAATTTATCATAGACATATGAAGGTTAGCAAGAAAACATAGATCTAGCGCTATGACAATAGTCTAGACAGAAAAGAGTGTGGTTGCAAGAACCAGAGTTGATGCTTGAACAATGCTGCAGCATATAGGAGAGTAGATAATCGAAAGTCAATAACCTGAGTGCATGTTATCATTGATTTTAAAACCATAGTCTACTGGTTTATGATTATCTTGTGGGAAGAAATAGTATTAATTGTTTTAGCACTGTTTGGTTTCATTTTATATGCTTTCTTGTTATTTTAGTTTGGAGAAATCACCCCATTAATTTACAAGCAATAGAATGTGCACGATTCACTTTCACTCCCTTGGGTACGATATCTGGACTTAGATCTGTATTACTTGTTAAACATACGTGCACTTGCGTATAATTTTAATAGCTACTAGCACAACAACAAGTTTTTGGCGCCGTTGTCGGGGAGTGATTGATATTGAGTCTGTATGCTATTTTATTGTTTGAATTTGCATGCACAGTTGGTTGACTGAAGTTGTAGGAAACTAATCATTTTCTATAATTGTAGGGAATGCTAGCGGTGTATGAGTGAGGAGACAATCAGAGAAATATTTCTATTTGATCCAGAGATAGAGAGAACTTTTAGAAAGAACAGAAGAGAGCAAAGAACTAGAAAGATGGCTGACAGAATTCCCGAGCCGGAAGTTGACTTAGAAAATTCGGTTGATGAAAGAGATAGGATAATCAGAACTTATACAACACCAAGGTTCTTGGAGTTTGATCCAGGGGTTGCGAGGCCAGAAGTTCAAGCACAACACTTTCAGTTGAAACCTGTGATGTTTCAAATGCTGCAGAGATTGGGGCAGTTCGGGGGACAGGCTACTGAAGATCCACATTTGCATTTGAAATCTTTTCTTGAGATTTGTGATAACTTCAAGCTACAAGGAGTTACACCTGAGGCCTTGAGGATGCGGTTGTTCCCTTTTTCTCTAAGGGATAGTGCAAAAACCTGGCTCACTAATTTGCCACCAGGATCTGTAACTACCTGGAACAAGCTGACTGAAACCTTTCTGCTGAAATATTTCCCTCCGACAAGGAATGCACGATGTAGGAATGCAATTATGGCATTTAAACAGGAGGATGAGTCTGTTAGTGAAGCATGGGAAAGATTCAAAGAACTGCTAAGAAGGTGCCCAAACCATGGGATACCTTATTGTATCCAAATGGAGATTTTCTACAATGGGCTGAACGGTAATTCAAGAATGATGATAGATGCTACATCTGGAGGAGCATTGTTGGACAAGACATACCATGAAGCTTGTGAAATTTTGGACAAAGTGGCTACTAATAACTATTTCTGGGCAAATTCAAGAGCAGCAGCTATCTCCACTCCCAAGGTAGCAGGAATGCTGGAAGTTGATCCAATGAAAGCTTTGACTGCGCAAATGGAGGCTCTGGGAGCAACTATGAAGAGCATTGAGAAAAATACCAGTCCAAGTAAAACAACTCCAATGTGTGCAGAAACCTCAGGACCTGTGGACTGTATTTATTGTGGAGGAGCACACCAATTTGAGGAATGTCCATCAAATCCAGCGTCGGTTTGCTATATGGGAAATAGAAATCATCATCACCAGACTAATAATCCATATTCAAACACTTATAACATTGGATGGAGAAATCATCCAAACTTTTCTTGGTCTGGACAAGGAAATCAAAATGCTGCAGGAAGGGAGAAACATTATAACAAAGGAGGTTATAATCAACAGCAGAGTCTAGAAGCTCCACCTCCGAAACAAGAGAAAACCATGGAGGAAATGATGAAGGAATTCATGACTCAAAATGAAGTGCGGCTTAAAAATCAAGATGCTCTTATTCAGAGCCAATCATCTTCTTTAAGGAGTCTGGAAGTGCAAATGGGGCAGTTAGCCAATGAATTGAGAAGCAGGCCACCAGGAGCATTACCGAGTAACACTAAGAATCCAATGAATGGAAAGGAGCAATGTAAAGTTGTCATGCTTCGAAGTGGGAAACAGTTTGAAGAGAGAAGGGCTGACAATTTGGAAGCAGGAGAAGGATCATCATCAAGAGCTGCAGTGACTAAAGAGAATTTGCAAAAAGATAAGTTGCTGGAGAAGGAGGATGTGCCTTCTGATTTGAGGACAGAAGAAGATCCTGTGGAGAACCCTGCAGAGATATCTGAAGGAAATATTTCTAAAACTAAGAGGAAATCTGGTTTGGAGGAATATGATTATGCACCACCACCACCATACCCAACCAGATTTAAGAAGCAGAAAGAGGAGGAACAGTTCAAGAAATTTCTGGAAATGTTGAAACAAATTCATATCAATGTACCATTGGTGGAAGCACTTGAGCAGATGCCAACTTATGTGAAGTTTCTAAAGGACATCTTATCAAAGAAAAAGAGGTTGAAGGAATTTGAAACAGTTTCATTGTTTGAGGAAGTAGGTGGACCTCTAAGGAGACAGATTCCAGCTAAGTTAAAGGACCCAGGGAGTTTCACTATCCCTTGTTCTATTGGAGGTCGAGATGTGGGTAGGGCCTTATGTGATCTAGGAGCAAGTGTAAATTTGATGCCATTATCAATTTTTCAAAAATTAGGCATTGGAGGAGCTAGACCTACCACCATTTCTCTTCAATTAGCAGATAGATCTACTGTACATCTTGAAGGAAAGATTGAAGATGTTCTCGTGAGGGTAGACAAGTTTATCTTTCCTGCAGATTTTATAATTCAGGATTATGAAGCAGACAGGGAGGTGCCAATTATCCTGGGAAGACCATTTCTTGCTACAGGGAGAACATTGATTGATGTTGAGAAAGGGGAGTTGATTATGAGAGTACAAGATGAACAAGCTACTTTTAACTTGTTTCATGCCATGAAGGTTCATGATGACCCTGAAGAATGTTTTTCTATAGAGGTATTGGAGTCAGTAATAGAAGAATTTTTTGAGAAAAACCATTCTGGGAAGGAAGATGATACTGAGGAATTACCAAGTGAAGTTGCAGCATGGGGTAGAGCAAGGGCAAAAGTGTGGGGGAGTTCGGCAACCATTTGAACCATTGGATCTGTTATCTAGAGAAATAAAAGGGACCAAGTCTTCTATGGAGGAACCTCCAGAATTAACCCTAAAACCTTTACCTGCTCACCTGAAGTATGCCTACTTGGGTGAATCAGATACATTACCTGTGATCATAGCAGCAAATTTGAAGGAAGAAAATGTGCAAAGTCTGTTGGAATTATTGAAAAGGCATAAGCGGGCAATAGGATGGACTATTTCTGATATCAAGGGGATAAGTCCTTCAATCTGCATGCATAAAATCTTGATAGAGGAAGGAAGTAAGAATTCTATTCAGCCACAGAGGAGATTAAATCCCAATATGAAAGAGGTAGTGAAGAAAGAGGTGATTAAATGGCTGGATGCAGGGATTATCTTTCCCATATCTGATAGTTCTTAGGTAAGTCCTGTGCAATGTGTTCCCAAAAAGGGAGGAGTCACAGTGGTTCAGAATGAGAACAATGAAATGATCACTACAAGGACAGTAACTGGATGGAGAATTTGCATTGACTACAGGAAGTTGAATGATGCAATAAAGAAGGATCACTTTCCTTTACCATTTGTAGATCAGATGCTGGATAAGTTAGCTGGACAAGAGTTTTACTGCTTTTTAAATGGATATTCAGGGTATCATCAGATAGCAATAGCTCCAGAACATCAAGGATTAACCACATTTACTTGTCCCTATGGAACATTCGCTTTTAGGAGGATGCCTTTCGGATTATGCAATGCTCCAGCAACATTTCAGCGTCGTATGATTGCTATTTTCTCTGAGATGATAGATAATGGATTGGAAATCTTTATGGATGACTTTTCAGTATTTGGGGAGAATTTTGAAGCATGTCTGGTGAATTTGGAAAAGGTCTTGAAACTATGTGAGAAATCACAGTTGGTGCTGAACTGGGAAAAGTGTTGTTTTATGGTGCAACAGGGAGTGGTCTTAGGACACAAGATATCAAAAGCTGGAATGGAAGTTGATCCGGCCAAAATTGAGGTGATAGAAAAGATGGCAGTACCAAGTTCAGTCAAGGCAGTCAGGAGTTTTCTGGGGCATGCAGGATTTTACCGAAGATTTATAAAAGAGTTTTCAAAAATTGCAAAGCCCTTATCTGAGTTGCTTGAGAAAGATAGGAAGTTTGAGTTTTCTCCACAATGTATGGAAGCATTCTTGAAACTGAAATCTGCTCTGATTTCCGCACCAGTTATGCAACCGCCAGATTGGAATTCTCAATTTGAACTTATGTGTGATGCCAACAATTTTGCTTTAGGAGTAGATTTGGGGCAGAGAAAAGAGAAGATATAAAGGGTGATCTACTATGCAAGTCGAACCCTTGATAGAGCTCAAAGAAATTATAGAACCACAGAGAAAGAGCTGTTAGCTATGGTGTTCGCATTTGACAAATTCAGATCATATGTGGTGGGATCCAAGGTGATTGTTTATACAGACCACTCGGCAATCAAGTATCTAATGGCCAAGAAGGATGCCAAACCAAGGTTAATCAGGTGGATATTGCTACTACAAGAATTTGACATAGAAACCAGAGACAAGAAGGGAACTGAAAATCAAGTAGCAGACCACCTTTCTAGATTGGGAAACCTCAATGAAGAAGAAAAGATTGAGCAAGTTAATGATAAATTTCCAGATGAGCAGCTGATGAGATGTGAAGAGGAAGCCCCATGGTATGCCGACATGGCTAACTATTTGGCTACTGGGAGGAAACCCTATGGAATCAAGGGGCAGCAGTTGAAAAAGTTTCTTCATGACACGAAGCACTCCTTTGGGAATGTCACATTATAGGTTGGTGTTTGGGAAGGCTTGTCACCTACCTTTGGAGTTAGAATATAAAGCATATTGGGCGACAAGAAAGTTGAATTTGGATCCAAAATGTAGTGGTGCCAAGAGGATGTTGCTGTTGAATGAGCTTGATGAACTAAGGTTGCAGTCATATGAAAATGCCAAGCTATACAAAGAGAAGGTTAAGAAATGGCATGACAGCAGAATTTCTGAGAGGAAATTTAAAGAAGGACAGAAGGTCTTATTGTTTAACTCCAGGCTGAAGCTATTTCCAGGGACGCTGAAATCTCGGTGGTCAGGACCCTTTGTAGTGGTCAAGGCATATCCACATGGAGCAGTGGATTTGAAGAATGAAGATATTGGAGAAACTTTCAAAGTAAATGGAGCTAGGGTGAAGCACTATCATGGAGGAAGTATAAACAGGGAGAAAGCTTCCATACCCATTGAAGAGCCTTAAGCATCGGAGCCCCTGAACCAATGGAAGGAATTTCATTAAAGTAGCAATTAGGCTGGTTCAGGGAGTAGTATCTTTAATTTATTGCATAATATTATTTTTGTTTTATTTATAGTTTAATATTATTTATCTCTGGGTGCTACAGCATGTAAATAGCATGATTTCTATATTATAGGTAGATGATCTTTATGCATTAGAGTAAATCCAGAGTTAATTTCATATGTCTTAGAATACTTTAAGTTTTTATTATAATAGATTAAAGAAAATCTGAAAAAATATATATATATATATAGATATTGCGTTTAGTAAGTGATTAACTACAGGAATTTTGCAGAAAAGGTGGACACATGGAAGGTAAGTAACCGTTGAAGAACTGCCGCTGACGTCATCGGAGGCAGACTCACTTTTTGGCAGGTTTTTGTGGCAGTTAATTTTTTTTTAAATTTTATATTGTGTCGTTTCAAAGGAAGTCGAAAGGGTTTCTTGTTTATGTATATATCATTTCCGGTTTATAATTCTGAAAAACCAAAAAGAAACATCACCATTTTGGGTATTTGAAAGAAGAAAACGACAAGCAAAGCAAGAAAAGCCGAAGGACTGTGAGGTTAAATAGCCAATGTAAGTACTCTTTCTCTCTCGTTGTTTGTTGACATTGTGAATTGTAATTAGAGAAAGAACATGAGGAAACATGCAACTAACGGTAATGTTGAAATTTGAGTTTTCTGAAATTTGTATTGGAAAATTTGTTTCTCTGAAATTTATGCGAAGCTTCTTATGAATTCTATGTCTGAAGGTTGTGAAAGGTTATGACATTGTGATGGGTAGTCTATTCTTAGGGCTAAAAATGTGTTATGCTTTACGCATGCGAGGCTGAAAAAGGGTAATTCGTTTTCTTTCTAGGGTTGCTTGAAAATTTTGATTCGAGTAAGGGAAATTACTTAAACCTATCATTTTTCTTGAGTCTGTGAACCAAACCTTTTGAATGATTTACTGAAGCATAAAGTTTGGGGGAGGGTATTTTCCTTACTTGGATGAACTGTTGTGTGAGATAGGCTGTTTTTGTTAGAAATGGGGTGATCTATTCGTGCATTATGTTTGCGAAGATATCTTGTGCTTATTTTCTGAGTTGGGTTGAGTACAGAAACATCAAAGATGAAAACCAAGAACTCTGCGAATAGAAAGCTTGGATCAGTGGAAGAAAGTCCAACCCCAAGTTCTGAGAAAAAGGGGAAAGCACCAGAAAAGCCAGTGCGAAGGTCTGGCCGAACTGCTTTAGCAACTATGGCTAGTAGGAATGCTAAACTCCTACAAACAAGTGCGGACAATCCGGTGGAAGTGCCAGACGAGGAGGCACCCGTCGTGAAAAAGGGAGTGCAATCTGAGAAATCAAATAAGGCGAAGGCGGACCCTTTGCAAAGAAAGTTAACAAGAGAAAAAGGGAAGAAGAAGTTCCAGCAAGTGAGCAAGAACCGATCCCAAGGAATCCTAAAACAGGAAGGAAAATTAAAGTTATTGCGGTGAAAGAAGGAGAGACATCTGGCAAGTCTCAGAAAAAGGAAAAATTGAGTCAGAAAGAGCAAATCAAGAAAGGCAAGAAGAAGGTAGAAGGAAAGAAGGCCTTGACCCCAGATGAAATTGACAACCTTCCCAAGTTTTCATCCAGGCTACACAAAGAAAGGATGAAGTTTGTTAAGGAAAGGCAGCTGTTAATCGAAAGAGGCTTCAAGAACTTGAAAGTGTTACCTGCAGATTTGATGAAGCAGATTGAGCAGCAGGGGTGGGAAAGCTTTGCGGTTCCACCGCCTTTCCCCATCATTGCATTGGTCAAGGAATTTTACGCAAACTGTGAACAACCATCTACTGAGAAGCCTGAAATTGTTGCTACTGTTCGAGGAAAAGAAGTGAGGTTGAATGCTGAAGCAATTCATGAGGTATTTGGAACTCATGCGCCTGAGCCAGATGCGTTTATGGAGATTTGCCTTGCGCCCACAAAGAAGCAGTTAGATGACGCCCTGAAGGTGGTAGGATTCCCGGGAGCACAGTGGAATGATGAGGCGAATGATAACAAATATGTGCTCTCCAAGTTCCTGCATTCGGAGGCAAATTTGTGGCTGCAGTTTTTGAAAAACAGGATCAGCCCGACCACCCATAACACCAACATTGGTCAGGACCGCATTCTGATGATTGCTGCCATTCTGAAGGGCGAGCCGATCAACTATGCACCGTTCTTGGTTGATGCTGTTGGCTACTCTGCCTCAAAGGAACGAGGACCTCTCTTCTGCCCCTCCTTGATATCTGAGCTTTGCAAGAAAGCTGGAGTTCCATTTCACAATGAAGAGCCGCACAAGACTATGAGGACTTTTTTCAATGTTGGATATCTGTGCTAGAGGCATGAGAACTCCCAGAAGAAGGAAGGAGTGGAGCCCTTGTCAGCTAACCAGACTTCTGTGCAGGTTTTGCAGGGTAAGTTGGATGATATCTCTGAACAAAGCACCCAGCTTCTGAAGGAATTTGAGGACCTCCATACCATGATGATGGAGATACAATTTCAAACCGAAGAATTGGTGAAGGAGGTGCGGAACAAGAAAGCCGAAAAAGGGATGTCTGCTGCTGGAAAGAAGAAGAAGCCTACTTGAAGGTTGTGGTCAATTCTAAACTTTATCTTTTGAACAAAACTCTGTTTTTAATTTGTGTTTGAGTGGATATGTTGAGTGAATGTGTGGACCCATTGTTTTTTTTTAGTTTGTTTGGTTAGGTTGATATTTTTATTTTTGAATGGATGTTTAGTTTGTTTAGTTGATGGTGCAAGAAAGTGCTATTTAGTTTCGATAGTTTGTCTATTACCTTTTCTTGAGCTTAATGATGCGGGTGTGTGAGTAATCTCTTTCTCTTGAAATTTCGTGAATGATAATTGAGTGATTGAGAGTTAGCCCCCAAGATTTTCAAGTTTAATCTTAGGATGATAGGCTAGCTTGAGGAACAAAGCCTGTAGTTGTTTGTTTTTTGAAAACCTGATATGCTACGTGCTTTAGTTTAAATGGTACTTTAGTTATGATGAGAAAAAGAACATGTGAGATGCCACCTACCTAGAAATGTTAGGCCATTTGAGATGAAATTCGAATGAGTATTACATGAGGAAATGATTTAGGCAGTCTCTTCATCTTTGTGCTTGCAGAAGTTCTTTTCATTGTACATTATTTACCTTTGCACCTAGATTTGAGCCTTGAGCCTTTTTGTTGACTCTGACCATAAAAGATGTGAGCTATTTACCCATACACTCGCCCTGATTTGAGAGGTTGGCTTGTTCAGGTTCTCCCACTTAGCGGTCAGAAGAATAATAAAAGATAGAGTTGTAATAGATTGAATGTGTAGAAGCCTGAGAGCTAGTTTGTAAATAAATCATGCTGCAGCCTGTAAGTAGCATGAGTGTAAAAAAAAAAAAGAGAGAGGAAGAAAAGAAAAGTAGAAAAATTAGATGGGACGAATAACCATCTAGAAAAAGGGGGGGTTTTATGAGTCTGAAAACATTTGTAGCTCTTCTTATGCAACACCGAGAATAAATTCTAAGTGGAAGACCTATAGCATGCCTCTAAAATTCATTAGTCACCTCTTCCATAATGTTCATACCTTAGCCACAGCCTTACATTAGAAGCTTAAGAAGACCTTTTGATCTTGATGTGATACAATTTCTATTAGTGGAGAATGTGCCGAAGTTTGAAGGTAGTCAAAAACAGTGGCATCTGTTGGGAAAATACTTGTAAATTACCCTTAGGATATTATTATGAAAGGTTTTGTTGGATCAAACCTTAGTAGACGGTCGATCATTGCTGAACCTTAGCATAGCTTAGCAACTGATGTAATGTCATGTATAGGTTAAAACATCGTGTTGTAATAGAATAGGCTAATTGAAATATCTCAGCAAACATCGAACAATGCTGAAGGCTGCCCGAATTAAGAATGCTAAGAAAATCAGCATTCGACAAACACATCCTTGATTGCTGAAGATGCTAGCAAATCAAATCAGAGTAGCAGACAAAGCACTCGCTGTGCAAGGAGATTAAAAGCATGCTGAAAGAGATCCAGCATCCCGTACCAACAGAAGCTCAGCAAAGAAAAACAGAAGGACTGCTACACCGCCATTCTGACCAACGCGCGACAATTAGCCATGTCAGAAGTAGGACGGAAAAGCCTGTCCAAAAGCAGAAAAATCAGTAAATAGCTACCCGCATTTAAGGAGAAAGATCCGTTGTGTCTAAACGGATCTGTCGACTCAAACTTCAAGATCATGACTTTAAAAGGGAAGTCAAAAGAAAATGCAGGAGCTGCTCACTCTCTAACCAGAAACTCGATATACGAAAGAATCCAAAAAGCAAAAAGGCAAGAGAGCAGTCCAGTTGAAAGGTACAATCCAGAGATATTCAAAGGCCTTCAACATTCCGAGTGTCTCACTACGTCTGACATTCTTCTGAGTGATTCTTGAACTGGTTCAAGAATCTTCAATCATTGGGATCACTTTCCTTTTAAGGAAAGCATCCAGCAATCAATTTCCTGTGAAGAAATTGATTAAGGCGGGCATTGAAGCCGAGTGATGGGTTTTGTATACTGAAAGCATTTATTATAATGAGTATACAACGGTTTATTTCTCCTATCTGTTAACAATCGTACATGTATGAACAAAGGTATCCTCTTGTCTCACCGATAAGGACGATCATACGGCGTGTTGTAGATCGCAGAAGACAGTATGATCACTTGACCTTGTGATACATAAACATGATCACAGTCGAGACAGCGTATGAGGATACGTCTGTCCGGATGGCTGCAGCATTGTCGGAATAAGTAGTTTGTCTTGGTTACTTGACATGCTGGTACGCAGAGGTGGCGTATTGATGGACCGCAGTGAGATATATTCGTCTGTCTGACATCAGCGAATAAAAGATCTCGTTATATTCATTGAGTCCAAACCCTAACGAAGGTTCAGGGGTTTGAACGGGTTGACTGTTGCATTGACTTGCCATGGTGGAGAGCCTGAGTAACGTGCTCGTATATCCGCATCTTGGGTAACAGCAGTTCGTGTAGTACCGCCTGAGACTGAACTTAGGTAACCATATCCGAGTAATAGGATGGGGACATTCCCTGAGGAGCTCAATAACATTCATCGTGCCAAAGTCCTGCATGCTGATTAAGTTCAGGCACGAGTGATAAGGTTTGACTGGTACTACTCAAGAATTATAAGATATTAATTAATTGTAGTTAGAGCTTGTCAGAGGCTCCGATTAATTAATGGATGTCCGGTAACCTTAAATATGGGGATTCTCAATTAATGCAGCTCATAACGTGGTAATAAAGGGGTAGGTCAGTATTAATTCTGTGGTGAAAAAGAATTAATATTAATTAATTAATTGTGTCCTGGGTTGTGGACATGGGAATTAATTAATTTATAGGCCCACTTTATTATTTGCATTAGGTCCCAGGTCTGGCCCAACGAGTGTGCTGAATTGAGCCCAAAATGGCCCATTAGGGTTTCCAACCCTAGGTCTATAAATAGACAGCTCTCTCTCATAAGTTGTAACAGAGTTGTAAAACCCTAAACCTAAGAGAGAGAGTGGGCGCCGTTTTTGAGAAGAGAAAAGGAGGAGAATTTTTGAATTCTGGTCCTGCTCAAGTCACAGATCTACGGAGTCCTCACCAGTAGTAGATCTGACCAACACCGGGATACAGATCTGAAGATCTAATCTGGAGAACAACAGATTTCTTCTTTCCTTTTCTTTATTTTCGATTTTCTCTAGAAATTAGTTTGCTAATTTTTGTTTCCGCAGAGAAATCTGATTGCGTGGTTGAATTGGATTCAAACGCAAAAGATCGGTACAGACACTACGGAATTACGGTAATCTCTCAATCCACAATTATGCATTAAATTCATAGGAGCATGCTAGAGTTTTTTTTTTAATTTAATTATGGGCAATATCCATAGATCGATCCGGTTCAGTTTTGGTTTTGGTGATTCGGTTCAGGTAAAAACCCTACACCGAGCACACACGATAGTTCGGAGGGAACTCTAAACTCCTCCAAAGTAAGTGGTGAAAGCGAGTTTTACGAAGGTGCGCCCTTGACTCAGCCGGAGCTACACCAGGAAAGTTCGGGGTATCGGAAGATAGCCGTAAAGCAGACAGATCTTCAGAAGGCTGGTTGCTTAACAGGAAAGGCAACTCTTTGTACACCGTATACTTTCTAGTAAAATTCTTAGCGATTCGGCTAAGGAGTGGACGTAGATCATTTGATCGAACCACTATAAATTGTGTGTTGTCTTGTTGTTACTGCTTTTCGAGCTATTATGTTTTAAAACCAAGTAACCACGTTACTAGTGTATAACTGAAAAGGTAACCTAAGAAAACCTTAACCAAAAATAAAGTTGAAAATAATTTAAATACAAGAAAACGTAATCTATTCCGCTGCACTTCGTGTGTGTACTTTACTGTAACCACGACGACTCTGATCATAAGGGACCAACAAGTGGTATCAGAGCGGGAGGTTGAAAAACCGACTGCTTCTGAGTCGCTTAGGACCTAGATCCTAGTCTTTCCTTGCGTCTCTTGTATTGGTATTTTACATAGCTCAGGTAACGACGAGAATTATCCGATGTCTAATCACGCTCTCCCGAAGTACAACAAGGATGGATTTGAAACATGGAAAAAGAAGGCCATGATCCAGCTGCAGAGCATACATCCAGAGATGAGGGACATCCTAACGATTGGACCTATCTAAATCATGAAGGTCAACACTACACCCCCTGGACCCGCTGGTGGTCAACCCATACCTGAGATGGTGAGTAAACCTTACGAGGAATGGACTCTTGAAGACAAAAAGAGAGGCCAGTTGGAGTTTATCGCCATGAAGCTAATTATGGAGTGTCTACCCCCCTTAATGTCCAACAAAGCTCTAGATTATGACACCGCAAAGGAGATGTGGGATTATGTGTGCGAAGTCTCTCAGGAAATGGAACAGATGAAGCGATACAAGCTACAAGTCGCTGTGGACAAGTACGAATCCTTCGCCATGATTCCAGGAGAAACCATTCAGGAGATGGAAGAAAGGTTCAACACTATCATCGCAGAACTCAAAAATGTCGGCAAGACATGTGACAAAGGGGAAATGAATAACAAAATTATATCCAAGCTTTACCCCAGGAGTGATTGGTTTGTCAAGATGACAAGCATGAGTGAGAAAGATCTCAACAATATGACGACCGCTGAAGTCTTCTCTCAACTTAAGTCACATGAATTCATCATTCAGCAGTCAAAGAAAAACGAAGCTGCTGTTATACATCTAAATCCCACAAGCGTTGGAACTCAAGAAGACGTAGCGTACTTTGTCAAGAAAGATGGAAACAAATGGAAATCTCTGAGGAAACCTTTCTACAATCAAGAAAAGTCGACACCTGCTTCTGCTACATCATCCAAGGAGACTTCATCAACTTCTACAGTTAACGATGAAGATAAGAAAATAGGCGAGCTGGAAGAACAGATGAAAAAGATACAAAAAATGATTCTGGAAGCAAAAGCCGAAAAGGAGGCAAAAGCGAGCATGATGCAGCACCCTACTGAAAAAAGGATAAGAACATGTTTTGAATGCAAGTCTCCTGATCACTTGAAACATGATTGTCCAAAAGTAAGTCCTGAGGAAAGAGAACGTCTGCGTCAGAGATTTGAAAGACGAGCAGTACGAGCTGTAACAAAGGCATTGCTAACGAGGACAGAAGTTCCAGATATTCCCGACAACGAAGAGGAATATTATCCCACTGATGAGGAAGAAGAAGCCCTAATGGTCTTTATGGCAAAAATCGTTGAAGATGGTGAACCACTCGCTGATGCTGAGCAATCCTTCGAATCGGCCTTAGCAGTCGACAATCAGGAGGTAACACTTATAACGAATACTTTATGCTCAGCACATATATCTGAATAAGAGGATTCCTTCCTAGATTCTGAGGAAGATTATCTTACTAAACTCTCTTTAGAACTTTCTAAGGTATACACCTTGAAAGATGCTATTGTGAAAGATAATTCCTCGCTCAAACAAAAAATCCTAAGTCTGACCAATGAAGTCGGAAGACTAAGGTCCGATAGTGAGGAACTATCAAGACTTAGAACTGAATCTTCTGAACTCCTTGAAAGTTTTAAGAATCTTGAAAGGGAGAATACGTTGTTGAAAAACAAAGCCAATGAGAAGTGTGTCTGCGCATACATGACGAGTCAGGATATTTTGAATAACCTGATAAGCCGACAGAGACGTCACGGTGACCGATCTGGAATTGGGCATAGTTGCAATGATAAAAATTATACTTCGAGGCAAAAGGAAAATATCATTTTTGTCTCTGGCGGAAAAATATTTGATAACATTAAAGAGAAGGATAAATTAGTTGCTGAATCCTCAAATGCTAGTCTGATCGCTCAGTTGAATATCAAACTGTCTGCTGAACCCAAGCAGGGTGTCAAGCACTATGCTAGACCTCAGCAAAAGGCCAAGCAGAATGTAATATTTCAGCAAAGGTCCATAAGAGATGTTGAACGACATCAAAACTTACATTTGAAGTCTGATAAGCAAAACTTTTCAGCAAACTCAAGGACAAAGGCTGAGCATCTTGTTTCAAATGCTAGGAAGCCAAATCCTATCCTTTCTCGGGGAAGAGACATTAAGAATCGCTCAATGAAACCCCAATATTATCACAACACACCACATAGGAGAAACACCTATGTGAGACCCGAGTCCAGATACATATATCATCAAAGGACGATGAAGGTAAAGGAGCACAACGCACAACCACATACATATGCACATCAAAAAGTTGAAAAAATCAGCAAAATAGATCTCAAAGAAAAATCTTTGACAATTATCAAAATGTGGGTTCCAAAAGGGACAATGACTCAAGCTAATCCTCCAGGACCTGACTCGAAACGGGGACCTAAATCAACTTAATTGTCCTTGCAGGAACAGGATTCAAGTGCTAAGACATCAAGCATGTCAAATGAGTGGATCCTAGACAGTGGTTGTTCTGCGCATATGACGGGAGACGAAGAATTATTCTCAGACATTCAAAAATTGTATGGTCCATGTGTAGTATTTGGTGACAACAGCAAAGGAAGAGTACTTGGCAGAGGATGCATAGAGCGGAATGGACTAAGAATAGTAAATGTTGCTCTCGTATCCAATCTCAAACACAACCTGCTAAGCATTAGTCAACTATGCGAAAATGGGTACACAGTATCTTTTATTCATACAGGATGTTCTATAGCTGACAATGTAACAGGAGAAGTAAAGCTTAGAGGAATTCGGAAAGGCGGACTATATGTGGTTGATTGGCAAAGTGGTCAACAACATTCATGCTTTCTAGCACTAAATAAAGAGGAAACCACTTGGTTATGGCATAAGAGGTTAAATCATTTGAATTTCAAAACCATCAACCATGTCGCTAGAAATGATCGTGTCATAGGTTTACCTCAAAACATCACGTTTCGTGAGGAAGGCATTTGCAAGGCATGCCAACAAGGAAAGCAGACCAAAGCGTCATTTCACTCCAACCAAGAAAAGAACACATCAAGCAGAATCCTAGAATTATTGCACATGGATATATTCGGACCTGTCACTCCACCCTCGGTAAGTAAAAGAATATATACCCTTGTAATAGTTGATGATTATTCCAGGTATACATGGGTTCGCTTACTGAAGACCAAAGATGAGGTCAAGATTACTTTACCCGAGTTGATCCTCAAGGAGCAAAATAGCAAAGAAGTTACAGTGAAAAGGATTCGATCTGACAATGGAACAGAATTCTGCAACGGCATTCTCATGGATTTTTGCACAGAAGCCGGTATAAACCATGAGAGATCCACTGCTAGGACCCCACAGCAGAACGGTCTAGCAGAAAGAAGGAATCGAACACTGAAAGAAGCAGTGCGATCTATGCTAGCCGATGCTGACTTACCTGCTAGATATTGGGGCGAAGCAGTGATGACTGCATGCTACACGCAGAACAGGAGCTCTATCAACGACCGATTCAACAAAACTCCCTATGAAGTATACAACGGTCGTAAGCCTAATTTAGATTATCTACGTGCTTTTGGTGCAACATGTTATATCCATAATAACGGAAAGTCAAAACTTAACACTTTTTTGCCTAAGTCGGATGAAGGTGGACTTCTCGGATATGGTCACCCCACCCACAAAGGATATAGAGTGTTAAACAAGACTACTGGGATTGTGGAAATAACATGCAATGTTATTTTTGATGAATCTACTTTAGTGCGCAGAGCTATCAATGAGACAAAGGATAACAATCATGAGACTAATGATGTCAATGGTCAATCGATCTTGAATTGTCATGAACACTTACGATTTGACCCGACTAAGTCTATGAATGAATGTAATCCTGTTCAGAAAAAACCAGGAGACCAGGCCAGTGATGCTAACGTTCATGCTGAGGCCAACCCCCAAAAGGATATTTCTAATTCGCTAGATGATTCAGACGAGGAAAACTCCAATCCTATCCGCGTCGCTGAGGAAGTCAATACTGCTGAAGATCTTGGCAGAGGAGCTGCTGAGATACCAGCTGCTGAGATACCAGCTGCTGAGGCACCTAATGCTGAAAATTCCACTGGAAGAGAAGATCATGACCATGATATTCCTATAGCCGAAGGACGGGCTGCTGAAGAAACACCTCCTATTGAAGATCAAAATCCTAACACACAAGATGCTGAGAATGAAGTGGTCAATGCAGAACAGACAAATAATCTCAGAAGAAGAAGAACTGTTAGAGAACCAATCAGACCAGCATGGCTGCGTGCACATCCACTAGAAGATGTTCTTGGAGATATCAATGACCCCATCTTGACCAGACAAGGATCTGCAATGTTTTCATGCTATCTATCAAATGAAGAACCAACTAAAGTTGAGGAGGCACTACGTGATCCAGACTGGGTAAACGCTATGCAAGAGGAGCTTGCTGAATTTTCTCGCAACCACGTATGGGATCTGGTGGATAGACCACAACATCAGAATGTCATAGGCACCAAATGGGTTTTCAAAAACAAGAAGAATGAATCAGGCTTGGTGGTGAGAAATAAAGCACGCCTTGTAGCCAAAGGGTACAAACAATGTGAAGGCATCGACTATGATGAGACATTTGCGCCAGTAGCAAGACTAGAAGCAATCAGATTATTTCTCGCTTATGCAGCGCATCATGAATTCTTGGTCATGCAAATGGACGTTAAAAGTGCATTCCTAAATGGCGAACTCAAGGAAGAAGTCTATGTTGAGCATCCTCCAGGTTTTGAGAATGGAAATCAGGTCTATAAACTAAGAAAAGCCTTGTATGGACTAAAGCAAGCACCTCGAGCTTGGTATGGAACTTTATCTAAGTTTCTACTCGACAATGGATTCAAAAAGGGAAGGATTGATCAAACACTCTTTCGAATTAAGGACGAAGGAAGCATTCTACTCGTACAAATCTATGTTGATGACATCATCTTTGGCTCATAGAATCAAGCTCTCTGTGACAAATTCTCAAAGCTAATGATGAGTAATTTTCAAATGAGTATGATGGGAAGAATGTCCTAATTTCTCGGACTTGAAGTTCACCAATCAAGTGAAGGAATTTTCATTCATCAAAAGAAATATACGCGAGATCTAATAGCTAAATACTGTCCAGAGAAATCCAAGAGCTTAAGGATCCCCATCAACAATGCGTGTTTAGCAGATCTTGAAAAAGATGGAGATGCAGTCAATCCTACCTTATATCGAGGAATCATCGGATCTCTGCTATATCTTACTGCCAGCAGACCCGATATATCATATGCTGTGGGACTATGTGCCAGATATCAATCTCAACCAAACAAGACACATCTTGATACAGCAAAGCGAATCATCCGTTACTTAAAATGCACAGAAGGCTTAGGGATTTCGTATCCAAGAGCCGACAGTCTAGCTCTAAGTGGATATTCAGATTCTGATTTTAGAGGATGCAAAATCGACAGGAAAAGCACCAGTGGTACATGTCAATTCCTTGGTCACAAATTGATTAGCTGGTTCAGCAAAAAGCAACACTCGGTAGCAACCTCAACCACCGAAGCAGAGTATGTAGCGGCTGCTAGTTGCTGTCAGCAAATTCTGTGGATCCGACAACAACTCCAAGATTATAACATCTCACCTGAATGCGTGCCAGTCTATTGTGACAATAATAGTGCTATGTGCATCACAAAGAATCCAGTACATCAATCCAGGACAAAACACATTGACATCCGACATCATTTTATCCGTGATCATCAAGAAAAGAAGGATATTGATATTCAGCGAATATGTACTGAGGATCAAATAGCAGATATCTTCACTAAGCCCCTTGCAGAGGTAAGATTCAAAGAATTATGCATCAAATTGGGTATGATGGAACTAGATATTGTTGTGGATGAATGAGATATTACTCTCATTCTTTCTGGTTTTCTTGGATTTTCTTATGCTACTTCCAACATTTATGAAAACTCTATGAAGTATGCCAGACCAATGGCAAAATGACGGATATGTCCCTATCAATGCTTAGGAGATAAATTGATTCCGCTCAGCAAGCTATGAAAAATGAAGATGACATCTATACTCTGTCTCGAAAGACAAACATCAAGAGAACGAAATAGTCATACATTCATCTTCAAAAGAGGAACATGTCCTCATTACAAAAGGAAGAGAAGGCACCTTCGGCCAAAATACAAAAGGAAATACAAGATTTATTATGGAGTTCATCTAGAAAGGCGACACAGACTTATAGGGATAGAAATCAGCCCCTTGAAGGTTGGATGGACCGTTAGCGATCTCTGGAAAGTACTTCTCCATCAACCAGCTGAGCTGCATCCCATTCCGCAGAGGCACGAACGGATGGAGCTTGACAGCTTCCCAGACGTTCTTGAAAACGTATCCGGTCCAGTCAACGGAAGTAGCATCATCCATGGCCATCATCACCTGCCAAACAGGTCTTGAGAAACAAAGGTCATAAGGTTCCTCTCCAAGAAGTATTTCATGGGCAATGCGAAACATGACCCAATATGGTGTCTTAAGACCCGAAGCAGGAATGTCAGGGCTTGTTGGTCCCGGTTTATCAGAGTGTATAACGTTACGCAGCGGAAATATTGAACTTATAAGTCTAACTTGCACTCTGTCCTGCTGGTTGCTCAGCTGGCTGGCTGACTGGCTGGTCAGCTGATAGCTCAACACTTAGAATATTTTAAGTCTAGTTTGCACAGTTATCAGTTTTCAGATATACACCAGCACTTGAGTGCTGGGTTTCAAATACAAAATTTAAATACTGAAAGCAGATAAAGGCAAAGGATTTTTATAGTGGTTCGATCAACTGATCTACGTCCACTCTCCAGTCGACTCACTGGAAATTCACTATAAGAGTAATCCGGTACAAAGTTCCTACGATCTATCTCCAGCTGGTAAATGCCCCGTCTACCAGTCCACTGGATCAACCGCTCCCGGTCCTTGTCCTTCTTCAACTCTCGTCAGATGGATGGAGTGCGAGCACGTCACTTCAACCTCCTCCTCCGACTGGTTGGGTGTTGAGTTCTCCCAAGAACGTAAATCCTCTACGGCAAACTGCCCGTAATAACTCAAGAGCTGGCTGGCTCTAGAGCTGCTATGTTCTTCCTCAGAAAGAGAAAGAACACCAAGTGAGGTCTAAACTTACAAGCAGGAAGCTTGAAGTCTCGTGTTTGAAAGATATCAACACACGGAAAAGCTTTAAAGAAAGCCTCGAAAGATGCTTGCTTGCTTGCAATGAATGTTCGTTCTTTCGGTAGTTGGAGAGTATTGAATGTTCAGGATGCAAGCGTCTTAAATGTTGGTGATTCCAACCTATTTATAGACGCAGGATCTCATTTAAAATTCTAGCCGTTTGGACACATCCGGAATGGGTCTCTGTCCTCGGATGTACTTCAGACGGCGGCAGGTAGGAATTTCAGGAAAACGCCATACCTGTGTCTGCTTTTTCTGACACAGACCTCTTTGTGTCAGAACGGCATTATTTCGTCAGTACGAGGAATCGCAACTGGTGTCTTGAACTGATAGACTTTAAGGATATCCTTCCTTAAAGTCTTACTTTGTCAGTATATTCCTCAGACGAATCTTCTTTTTGTCTCTAAGACTCTGGGAGAGCGAATCTTGAATTCTGCTGGTAACATCCGACTGGTAGATCGTACTGGTGATCTAGTGCTGGCAGTCTCTGCTGGTGACTTAGCGCTTGCACAATCTTAGTCTACCAATTTGTCTGGATGTTAACTCTTGGAATCTCCCATGACTGGTGGCTTCACCGCTGGTGAATAGTGTCAGCCAGAACACGTATTCTGCTGGTAGAATTTGTCAGCCTCCTGCTGGTGAAATCCTTCCAACTGGTGAACAGTAGCCAGTCATTAGCTCTTGACTCCATGCTGATGAACAGTGTCAGCATGGGTCTGTCAGCCGCTTGCTGGTGAGAATTCTCTCAACTGGTAAGCACATCTCATGCTGGTGAACAGTAGCCAGCATGAGTCTTGATCAGCTACGACTTACAACTCAAAAAGACCTAAACAGGACTTTACATTTTGAGAACTAGAGCTATCTAGAGACAAACTGACGCTGGTTGGACTTAGGATTTGATCCACCAAAACACTTAAACACCAAATCAAAGATCTAAGCTATCAACTGGGGAAGGGAAACTTAGATAATTCTCCCAACAATTTCCCCCTTTTTGGTGCGATCAAAGCCTAACCAGCGAGCACTCAGCTGATGAGGAAAGTTACAAAGTATTTCAGGGTTTTTACAAATAAACCTATCAGATCTAAACCCATGAAACTACTTCCTCACATCAGCTCTAACCTAAGGATCTTCCCCCTCAAACTGGGAGAGATATTGCTCGATTAAATTATGAAGTAAGAATCTGAGCCAGGTTAGAATTAAAAAATACCAAATGGAGTGCTGGTGCTGATTACACAAAATGTGTAAGTTCAGCTGGTAAGTAAAAATCAGTAGACATTAGTTGGACAATGAGAAATTGTCGTCAACCCGTCAGTAATCAATCCATTAATGATGTGAAATTACAAGTACAGGAAGGACAACTGACTAGTCTAGACTGGTACAAAATTACTTACACAAAATGAAGAAGCTAGACTATGGCTGAGAAGATGATCCTGGTGATTGAGTTCTGCTGGTAAAGGACCTCAGGATCTCAGTGAGCGCTGCCATATCTTGTCTGCTCTTCTCCCTTTCCTCAGCAGCTATCCTCCTCTCCTGTTCAGCAAGGCGAGCTCTCTCAGCCTCAGCTCGTGCTCGCGCACTTTCCCCCTCTTGGATCCGCGCCAAAAAGGAGGACACTCCAGCGGTGAATGACCCCATCTGCTGAGTCATTTCGGTTTGGAAGCTGGCGAACCGCTGGTCCATCCTGGCATCAAAGAATGCAAGAAGTTGTGCAGGGGGATGGATCTCGGAGATAGGCTGTGTTGAAACTTCAAGGGAAGAGGAAGGCACATCAGTTGCGGAAGGAGCCGCTGCTGGTTCAGATGCAGCTGATATCTCCATCGGGGCTGGCTCCTCCGCTGGCACTGCAGCGGCTGCTGGTGCCTCTACTTGTACTTCCTCAGCTGGCTCTGCTACTGGCACTGCTGCTGGAGCTGGCTGGACTTCTTCAAAAACGAGTGGGGCTGTGAATTCCACCACTTGCCAGTCCATAGAATCAGGGACGAGATCGCCCGAGATAACAGGAACAGGAGGGACGGCAAGGGTCAGCCACACACCACGAGAAGGATCCTCCTCCACAATATGGTCTACCAGCAAGGCGCAGGCAGCCATGTCGAACAGGATAGCATGATAGGGAGGGATCCTTGGGAGGGTAACCAGCACTCTGAGGCGTCGGAGCGCGTACGTCAGCTGGTACCCCCGACTGCTGACTCGGAACTGGAGGAAAGGTAACTTGACCTTTTGCCGTGGTGGGAGGCCGGAGCTTCCAGTCTGCTGCCTATACTCTGCAATCTTCAGCAAGCGCCGCTGGATCCTCCTTGTAGACAGCTGCTGGTGGCATTCAGGATCGGTGCCCATGAAAGCATTGGCCCACTCCTCCTCCGCTCTCCAGTAGCCAAGACCCAGCCTGGCATAGAGAACCGCCCGTTTCTCCACAGTCAGCAGGCGCTGGCATCTATCAAAAATTCTCCATCTCCGGAACTCCAGACATAGTTCCGGATCCACCCTCCAGAGCCTACGGTAGCTGGATATTATCTCGTCATTGACGGCATTTTCCACCTCCACCGTGATGTTCTCAGCATACTCATAGAGAGTGGAGTTGTAATATTCCACTGGCTGCAGAGGCAGGCACCAGTCAGTGATTCTGGAGGCATATACCGACTGGTGGGGGAGTCTGCTGAAAGGTATGATGTTGAATGCAGATGGCTCTGGCACTCTTGAATTATGAAATGCCATCTCCCCGCGCTGCTCCCACCGGTGCACTCCTGTCACTCGTGCCTGGAAAGTATCCTCATCAACCAGTTGATGCTCTTGGATGCAGAGCATATAAGGACGCCTGTAAGAGCGTGCACGCCTAACTGGTGATGTTGAGGATGCTGCTGGTCGCCCAGAAGTTGATGTCGAGGCATCTGTGGATCGGGGGCGACTGGCAGAAACTTGAGCCTCATCTTCAATGTCTGGGAACAGATCCCTTGGCTCCATCCTCTGCACCATTGAGTGATGAACCACCTCCGTAGCTGGCTCCTGCTCTGGCTTCTCAGCCCTTGGTTCCTCTTCATCCTCGGATTCAGAACTGTCATCCGAGAAGCTCGCCAGTTGTACCGGGGTGGTCGCCCGCTCTTCTTCTCCTCCACCACCCCCTTGCACGGGTGGAAGGACATCAGCGGTTTCCTCCTCCGGCTGGTACTCATCCACAAGGGATAGTACATCCTTGTCAGCGCCCATCACCAGCAGGCGTTCAAAAGTTTCTTCAGATAAGATTTCGCCTGGTGCTGGTGCTGGTGGCCTAGCACTTGTGGATTCGAACGCTTTTCCTTTGCCCCTGGTCGCCAGCCTCAGTTGCTCCTATATTTCCTCCTGGCGCCTGGCCTCAGTCTCAGCCTTGATCTGAGCAAAGCGCTCATCCCTGGCCGCCAGCTCCGCCTCTCTCTTCTGCTTCGCCAGCAGAGCCCGGAGCCTTGACTTGGCCTGCTTCTTCCTCACCAAGGAAGCACTCCTTGCCCTCTTGGCGTGCTTCTCAGCCTTCTGCGCCTTGGTCATGACTCGCTTGCGCTTGCGAGTCATCTTCTCCAGCGTCTCCTCCTCAGTCAGGCCCAAAACGGACTTCTTGACTGGGATGGAGATCTTCCCAGACTCGGGGTTGTATGCCACGGCTTGCGGGGGCTGCTGGTGCTGAGAGGACTTCGCCTTCTTGCGGGAGGGCTTCTTGGTGACTGGCGCCTGCATAACTGGTTGAGGGCGACTGCCAGAAGCCTCCACTTCCGCCTCCTCCAGTTGGGTAAAAAGAGACTCGGTCTCCATCTTCCTTTTCAACTCGGTCCTTGCCTCCTCCGTCAGCGGCTGTGCCATGACTGGCACCTGTTCCCCCTTATCCTCCTCTTCTTCCTCCGAAACAACCGTGGCTGGGTCGACTGCTGTCTTTCCCTTCAGCCTCCGCGGCTTATGGTAGTCAGGGCGGGGCAGCTTTGCCTGCTCCTTGGTGGGCGGAATGAAATCCGAACTCACCAGTTGCTCCCCCTGGTCCACTCCATCTCCAATCTCCATCTCCAAAATATGGCTGATCCGCAGCCCAAAGGATACGGAGTGAGTGAACGTCCCATCAATTGGAATGTTGATGTTGCGATCAACATTCTCCAGCAGTCTCCCGAAAAAGAACTCGGCCCAGTTCCCTTCAACTCCATCCACAAGCGCGCACATCACGGAGAATTTGCGCAGGCTCAACTCAGCATATGAGCCAACTTCGCACTGCAGCATCCTGACGACGATGTCGCACACCATCTGCCACCAGTCGTCCATCTCCGACTTCCGCATTCCAGTGCGAAAACTCGTCACCCCCTCCCTCTTCCACTGAGTCCACCGCCTCCTGAACTCCTCTACATCGTTGTGGAAGTAGGTGGCTATCTCCATTCCCTCGTTCCTCAATCCGAACAAGTCGGCGAGGTATTCGGCGCTGACAGTGATCATGTGGCCGAAGATGGAAGTGGTGAAAGACTTCCTCCCGTCAGCAATCACGGCCCGTGCATAGAACTCCGCCACCATATGCGGATGGAAGGTCTCGGGCCTTGCCGTCAGATATTGTCGAA
>JAPKLW010004918.1:0-23677 GCA_026898455.1 Plectranthus barbatus
TATGCTTGTCATGGTAATATTTTGCAGGTTTTAGGCCAAATTCAATGAAAACCCGTACCGAAAGCAGCAGATGTTCAAAGGAACAGTCACGACTTCTTCTAAAGATGGAATCTGAGCTAATGGAGCACATGGATGGAAAGATCTTTGAGTTAGCTTTCCAACGCAACTGGAATCGGATCAATCGGAGTTCGGGAGCGAAAGTTATGGCCAAAACCGTGAGACTGCGCAGAGGAATGTTTCTGTGTCGAGCGACACAAATTGTGTCGACCGAAATGGATTCCTGTCGACCGACAGGAACTGTGTCGAGCGACACGCGCACCGAAAAGGGAGTTTTTGGCCCAGTTTGGAGATTTTTCCTTCCCAAATCATTACCTTTTGAAGATATACTTTCTCCCCCTATAAATATGACTTATTAAGCTCGAAAAATAGGTATTATTATTCAGTTTTTCAGCACTCCTTTATTTTATTTTCAGCATTAAACTCTTTAATTTCTAGTACTCTTTATTTTATTGTTGCAATTGGATTCAAGTACTTCAAGATTCCTATTGTTTTAATGATTCAAGTAAGTTTCTTTACATCTTTTGCAATGTTTGTTTCAATTATGTTAGGCTAGAACCCTTAACAGGTTCTAGGGTTTTCTCCATCCTTTTCAGTATGTGTTAATTCAATTAAATCCAACCCTTAATTAATTGGTTCAAATTCTATGGTTTTGATTTTAAAATCTATTTTCAATTGAAGGATCGAGAGATGAAAATTGGATTAGGTTTATAGTTATTAATTTGAGACCGAGAGGAGATAATTAATAATAGGAAAATAGAATTTTGATACAACTGTTTTCTGTCTCAAAAAGAAGAATTAGTTGTAGGGTTTTCAAATCTGTATGTTTATTGAGATTGACTAGTTTGTGTTATTGAGGCCGAGAGGTAAAATTCACTTTCTAGTAATCTAGGTTTTAATTGCCCAACAAAGGAATTAATTCCAATTTAACAGATTTCCCACCTTAATGATTATTTTGGGTTTGGATTGATTGTTTATACATGTTTGATTGGATTGGTTGATTTCCCTAGAATCTGTAATTTTTATTATTGAATTTTATTCCAAAAGTTAATTTCTGTTTTTCAAAACAAAAACCCTATTCAAATTTGGATTCACTCAAACAAAGAATTGATAAACTGTGTCCAGTACATGAGATGATTTCGGTGCACTATCCCTGTGGGTTCGACTAGCCTTCGGGTTATTATAAATTTATTTGCTGCTGTATTCTACGGTTATCAATGATGAGGAGGAGGAGGCAAGCGAGGAGGAGAGGGACGAGGAGGAGGGGCGGAGTCGGTTGTTTGAGTCCTTGGTCAGTGATTTTTCTAGATGGATTCTAGCTCCTGGGCGAATGGATCAGTACGGACTATCTAACAATAACTTGAGTCTGTCCGTGGCTGCAGCTCGACATGATCAGGAAGTAAGGAGTTGGGTGCTTCCTTTAATAGAGGTTGATGCTCCTTAGCGTTTGGAGTGGATTATTCCCGCAGATTGGGCCCCTACTCAGCTGTGCATTGGAGCGACATTTAGCAGCAAGGATGAACTTGACCTTGCTGTAGGACTGCATCACTTGCATCACCGATTGGAGTACTCCACAGAGAGGTCCAGCACTACTCGGCTCAACTACAGATGCAAGCATGGGAATGGTTGTCCTTTTATGCTGCGTGCAAGACAATCTGGAACTGTTTGGAGAGTATTCAAGTGTGATCTGATGCACAGCTGCCAGACGGATATTGATCGTGTTGCTCCCCGCAGAGTGCCCGCAAGAGTGTTGGGTAAGTATTTCTCCAGTAAGTTGGCGGCGGAGGGCGCTATTCTAAAGCAGAAGCAGATGATGTCTGAATTGTTGATTCAATTCGGCATCAAGATTGATTACAGTTTTGCCCTGCGGGCAAGAAACATAGCCATTGCAATGGTATTCGGCGAGTGGGAGAAGTCTTATGCGATGCTGCCGGGCTACTTACACATGCTACAATCTCGTAACCCAGGCACGATGTATGATATATCCACTTCTTCGGAGAGTTTGTTCAAGCACATGTTTCTGGCGCTTGCTCCTTGCATCGATGCATTTTACAGCTTCATGCGCCCAGTGATTGTTGTAGATGGCACGCATCTGAAGGGCAAGAATAAGGGAATGTTGTTTGTTGTGGTGACGAAAGACGGCAATGAACAATTATTTCCCCTTGCTATCGGGATTGGACCCATAGAGGATGATGAGTCGTGGATGTGGTTCATGCATCGCTTGTATGTGTGCTTCGGGGATCGCGAAGGACTGATCATTGTCAGTGATCAGCACAAGAGCATAAAAAATGCAGTTGAGTTAGCATTTCCGAATGCTACGCATTCTATTTGCTACTACCACTTGGCGAATAACATGTCGAGGTACGGTCCCCAAGTTGGTGCTATTTTACGAGATGCAGCCTACTGTTATAGGCACGATGCTTTTCAAAAGCACATGTCTACTTTGGAGATTCTGAGCAAAGAAGGAGCTTACAAGAGGCTTCTGGATATAGGAGTCCACCGTTGGTCGAGATCTCAGTGCCCTGGTACCCGATTCAGCTTCATGACGTCCAATGCAGCCGAATCCCTCAACTCTCGTTTGTTATGGGCAAGGCGATTGCCTATATGTGCCCTTCTTGAGACTTACAGAGCTATGGTTGAGCGATGGTTTGACGAGCGACGGGCGGCTGCACGGTCGAGAGATCATGCTCTGACACACGTAGCTACGACGAAATTAACAGAGTCCTCCGAATATGGGCGACATCTTGTAGTCAGAGGCACCACCATGCCACACATATACAAGGTGGAAGGGCAACAGAGAAGCTACAATGTCGACATAGAGCACAGAACGTGTGAGTGTCGTCAGTTCGATCTCGATCTGATTCCATGTTGTCATGCGGCTGCCGCCCTCAGGTAATATGTTAATTCGAACTTTCATTATTGCAAATATCTTAATAAAGATTATTATAACATGTGTGTCTTATTTTTCGATTGTCAGATATATTTCGCAGCCGATATCAGAGTACGTGCCACACTACTACAAGCAATTCACTCTGCTACAGACATATCATCACACCATTATGACTGTGCCGCATCCATCGAATTGGGTACTCCCATCGGAGGTAACATCTTATGTTGTGAGACCACCGATAGTAGTTCGACAGGCTTGCCGTCCGAGGATGAGTAGAGCACGTTCTGGTGCTGAGAGTTCGACCACGTGCAGATCTCAAGTATGTAGGAGGTGTCGACAACCCGGTCACAACTCACGTGCCTGCACTGCTTATATCGCCATTGGTGAGGTGGATTTGAACAGTCGTCCACCCCAAGACGGGCCACGAAGGCGACGGGCGAAGGCATATAGTATTTGTCAGCAGACGGGCCATACAAAAAGAAAATGTCCGGAGAGAGTTGACCATATGAGTGAGTAGTGGCACTTGCTTTATTTCTGTTTGCATGCTTATGACGAATTGATCAGTTGTTGTTAAGGTATATTGGTTTATATTAATTCTGGTGATATTGTGGTTGATATTTGGACCATTTTTTGAGTTCTTATTTGATCTGTTTAGGTGTTTTGGTTTGTATACGAATTCAGGTGGATTTTACAAAATTGAAATGGAATATCGTGATTTGGAATTCACGATGTTGAGATCTCGACATCATGATTTTAGATTTTATTTTTTAAAAAAAAAATCAATCGAGATCTCGTCGTCAAAATCGAGATCTCGACATGGAGTCGAGATCTCGAAATTAATTTAATTTCTCAAATTTTGTGATTTCGTGATTTGTAGGGTTTGAATCGAGATAATTAAAATTGTTGTCTCGACATGTCTCGAAATCAATTTCGAGATCTCGATTTTATGGATTTTTGTCTAATTGGATGTTTAATTCACTAATTTTCGAGGATAATCAACTCATATAATACTCATTTAAGGAAATATAGATTCGATAACAAAGAAACTTGCAAAAATTCATTCATTACAAAGATGTTTGCTTTGTATTATACTACTTCTACTTCATCCTATTCAAACATGAATAAGGTATGAACATTTCAAAGAGAAACATCTTATGTATGCATAGATTCAAATGTATAATGTCTTATGTTAAATAAACTTTAAAGTGTTAAATAAATGTTAAGTAATGTATGTTTAAACTGTATAATGTTTTAATTTAAGATTAATTATAATTAATTACTTAATTACGCATTTCGAGATGAAATAGGAGATTTCGAGATCTCGATTTGATTTCGAGATCTCGAAATCAAATCGAGATCTCGAAATCTCCTATTTCATCTCGAAATGCCTGTTCTGTTTTTCATAAAATCCATTTAATCCTGTAGAATCACCTATGCAGTTCATATCAATCACAAAATACACCAAAATGCAAATTCAATATTAATAATAACAATATAAAATAGAGTACTACAACTGTTCAGCTTCTCGAGCTTCTATTTCTCTACACCAACTTACAATCCTAGCACCTACAAGCTGCCTATAATGAATTGTAAACTCATAAGTAAGGTCACTAACTGGAGCTCTCCTCCTTCTAAGTAGTAACCTATCAACAAAAATTATACAATACACTCCACAACTATGTGAATCTAACTGCATGGGCATCTCAGTGACATCCTTAATCAGAGAAAAATTACCAAGGATTCTTGCACGAGGAGGATCGACCATGTCCCAGTACCCGACAGTATCAAGGACACGGGGAAGTAATACAAGAAGTGGTCGGAGTTCCGTGTCCCGCTTCAAATAGAGCGCTGGGTTAGATGGATCATTTAAAGTGTGGAGAAGTGAGTCATATAACTCAACGATCCAGCTATGAAGATCAATCCGTACAGTGACCCAGTGCCCGTAGAGATGGACAATCCCGATCACCTAAAATACAAATCAACACAATTAAACTTAACATGAAACTTAATAGAACAATTTAATATGAAAATATGTCACTTACATGTTTGGCCTTGTACCAACTCCTAAAGCCAGACATTCCACCACGACCCTGGACAGCTTTCACTAGATCATCATGGGGCTCCCACCAATCGTAATTATCAACAGCCTGTCCTCGTTTTTTCTTTGGGACTTTTTCCCATTTTAGCAAGATACGGTCCTGCACATAATATACATTATAATATGAAATGAAAATTAAAGAATAATTTTTTTTTTAACATTCATTACTTACAAAGAAAGAGGGGTCTAATATGATAGTACTGTCCGGGTTAACACCGTCCTCAAGTAAGCTGCTGTCAGCTCTGGCAACCATGTTTCGTGACATACGCATGAAGATCTGCAAAAGCTGATATCACAAAAAAAAATTAATATAAAGTAGATAATATAAAAATTCACAACTAATAGTTATGCACTTACATCTTCTGTAATATCCTCCTGCGGGTCATTAAGTGGCCGGAAATATAGCTCCCTACTAATAACCAATCCCTCCTCAGGCACCCTGACTTGCTGCGTGATATCGTCCATGAAAGACAGATATTCTGTCATCATCTTCGGAGCAGGAACACGAAAGGGGGCGGTGCGGCCAGCAGCGAATGAGGCGGTGGGGCCCGCAGTGGATGAGGTGGTGGGCCCCGCAGTCGATGAGGTGGTGGGGCCAACGGTATGAGAGGCGGTGGGGCCCGCAGTCGATGATGAGGTGGGGCCAACGGGCTGAGAGGCGGTGGGGCCCGCAGTCGATGAGGTGGTGGGGCCAACGGGCTGCGAGGCGGTCAGGCCAAAAGAGGAGGCTGTCCAATCTGAAAAGATAATATAAATATATAAGTAAAATATAGTCAAATATAAATCAAATTAAACACAAGTACCTCTAGAATAAGGAGGATACGGTGGGGCCCATCTCTCGCTACGGCGAGGGCGGCAGAGAAGTGTATCTGCGAGGTCCAGTAAGAAGACCTTCAACCTATGAGTAACCCTGGCAGACACCGGCTCCACAATATTCTGACTCACACGATCAGCTATCGGCACCATCAGTCTATCTGCGACTGGCCCAATAAGTCGCTGAGCCACCGGATCAATCATCGTCTCTGCCAATGGCTTAATAACCCGCTGTGCCACTGGATCAATGATCAGATTCGCTAATGGATGTATAAGCTGCTGCGACAGTGGTGGCATATCTCGCTGCACCGCTGGATCAATCATGCGATCAGCCACTGGAGCAATCATGTAATCTGCTAGTGGCTGCACGAGCCCTGCTCTCAGTGGTGGAAGAAGTGTATCTGCCAGTGGCTGCACGAGCTGACCAGCCAATGGCACTGCAAATCGCACCATGTCATCCGTGGACATCTCGTACCCCTCGTACCATGGAGGCTGTCCAGTCTGAAAAGATAATATAAATATATAAGTAAAATATAATCAAATAAAAATCAAACAAATTTAAACACAAGTACCTCTACAGGCTCTGCAGATGCGGAACGTCGCGGGCGCTTCTTAGCCCGTCGCCGAGGAGAAAAATGAGTAGGCTCGAAAGAAGAGCGGACTGGAACCTCAAAACCACCACACCCCATTTCGAACTCTGGCGATGGGTCGCGTTGTAGCGGCGATGGATGCGGCTGAGGTGATGGCTGCTGATGTGGCGGCGACTCCGGCTGATGATGTGGCGGCGACTCCGGCTGATGATGTGGCGGCGACTCCGGCTGCTCCGGAACCCTCATCGAAGAAGACCTCGAGGTGCTAGCAGATGGCCGCTGAGAGGCTGATCGTCGGGGCTTGAAGCCCCTATAAGGTATAAATCTCCGAATCAACGGGTTCTCAGCATTCCTCAAGCTGAGCCAACTCTCAGAATCGGCCTCATCATCTGTCGGCTGCAGTGTAGTACTGCAAGCATGCTGAAAAGAAACATAAATGAAATAAATCAAATAATACTTAAATTATAATATAAGTATTAAAAACTGTAAACAATAATTACCTCATGTCTGAAAAAAGTGGTGAAGTTGGAGTCCCAAATATAAAGAGGTCTCCACAACAGGCATCGAGGCCTAGTCTCCTGATCCTCCTCTGGCTCAATGCGCTTCGCAACTAAGGCTGCCAGATCAGGGATCACCTCGTACGACCATGCCTGCACAATAATGCAAATAATTTACAATTCTAGTCTTTTATAAATTAAAAATTAAATAAATAAAAAAAATTACTAACAATTCCCTCCAACACCCAAAAAGGGCCATATACATGCACTAAAGGCACCTTCGTTGTCTTTGATGATCTGATCACGACAGACATCTGATACAGCAAAATACTGAAGGACCACGAGCCCCAAGGGAATGCCATCCACTGATGAGGTCTCTCCACCAATGCATAAATCCAGGGGTCTACGTGTCGCTTCCCATCGTGGCACATCAGCATACGGTAGAAAAATAGAATCTCAGCGATCTTCACGTAATCATCAGCAGAATCGCTCAGATTCAGCTCGGTTCTCATAAAATCAACATGCAACTGGTCAACAGTAGGAAGGGTAGTGTAGTGAGAAGATAAACAACCATCCTCCGGCGAAATATGAACTCCAGTAGGGTCAAAATCCGAATCTCCGAACCGCAGCCCGGTCATCAAACAGAACTCATCAGCGCCAAATCTAATGTTGGTTTCACCAACACGAAACCACAGCTCGTTCTCCGCTCCCTCCACCTCAATCTCGTGGGTGATCAGTGCCCACGTAGCACGTATCGTGCTCTTCTTCCACCGAAAACTCAGAAAATGACCGAACGGTCCTTCCCTAAATAATTCCAAACTCTCCTCTCCGAAGCTCAACAAACGAACCCGAATATCCTCAAGAATGTCCCGGTCGTAAAAATTCATCGACCGCGGGACTTTGCCCTGCAAACTGGGCCTGATCCACTCCCAAACCTGCAATTAAATAAAATACAATATGTAAATAAAAGAGAAATTAAAAGAATAAAAATTAGAATTTTTTGAAAAAAAAATCGAGATTAATGTCGAGATCTCGCCTAAATAAAATTACGATATTTAACAAATTGATGACGAGATCTCGACTAGGGATATCGAGATCTCGATATCGATATCGAGATCTCGATATCCCTAGTCGAGATCTCGTCATCTCCCTCCTAGGGCGCGCAGTCTGTACATTTTTTTACAGTTCTACAGCAAAAATCCATTCCTAAAGTGTTTCTAGTCATGTTAAAGCATATAAATCGACGAAATATGAATTTAATCAACTCCATACACATAATAAAACATGTATTCAACGAAAAATTGTGAAAAAATCAAAGAAAAATTCAAGGTTAAAATCGCGCTAAAAATCGTGCTAAAAATCGCGAAATAATGGGATTTAACTTACTTGGTTCGGGTTTTCTTCTTCTCCAGACATCACGTAGACGTAATGTGGATTTTTTTCCGGGTTGAGCGTGCGAAATCCGGCGATTTGAAGCTTTGAATCGGAAAAAATGGCGTGCGTCGGTGGTGGGTGCTCGACGGGATGAGAGAGAGAAAGGGGGGAGTGGGGTAGGTGGTGGGGTAGTTGGTGGGGTAATGGATAATAAATCCAAAAAAACAATTAATGCTACAAGATTTTAAAATTCAATTTCTCTCTCCAATCATTGGCAAAGTGGCTAAAAAACATGTTTTTTTATACATGTGGCTAGATAACTTAACAAGTTATCAAAAGTGGCTAGATAAATTTTGGCCTCTTAATATTTTTAGAACCTTGTTTATTTAAGGTCATTCATTATATAATTATTGCATTTATCTCTGCAACAGTATTTATATTTATTTATCATAATTAACATTATTTGTTAGAGTTATTTATCTACAAGAGACTTAATTGTAGTAACATGTTATTTTCTTTTCTTTTTTTTTTTTCTAACTAAATCATGTGATTTTCAATAACATATAGTTTCATCATTAATCTTTACTATTATTCATATGTTATGCTTTTCACATAAGCTTATATGAATTCTTCAAATATTAAACCTCTAAATTTATGCTATCACATGATTAGTATAACTATTTTATAATAAAAATTACTTATTAATCATAATACGAACACAGGCGGCGCAGATTCCGATCAGAGACGACCTCGGGCGAATGAGGCGGCGATGGAGCTTGTAAGGAAGGACAAAGAGAGAGAAGTAAGAGCCGGGCACGACGGAACTTGGGCGGCCCACCCGGGACTCATCCCGGCCATAAAGGGGGCTATGCCGTAGTGGTCTAAGACTTCGACGAAAAAGGGGTGAAGTGGTAGGCCTATGCCTCTGCTAAAAACCTTTGTTGGGAAGGCCGTATACCCTAGTGGTGGTCGATGAGGATGGTCATCGGGACGGGGAGCTATGGCTTTCATCGCATCAGAGAACCCGTAAGCAGTGAAGAGGTGATTTAGTGCTGTTTCAGTTACTCGGGAACAGGATGTGGTTAGGGCTCCCTTAAACCGACTATCGTAATTGGCCGGAAATACTCCCGGCGGTGGAAAATCATCAGATTCAGAGGTTGAAGGGGAAGGGGGGTTGGACAGACGTGGTTCCACCGCCATGGTCAGTTTCCAAAATTAACGTTTGCTACGCAGTTATGAAGGGAAATGTGGAGATGAATCGTACCTATAGGTTGAAGATCGACTGGGAAGAGAGAATCGCCGGGCCCGCGTGCTTTGATTTACAGGTTTCCGGTGCAGGGGGGAAAGCGGTTTAGGGAGCGAAAATGTAAAGAATGAAGACGACGAAAGGGGGAAAGGGTTTATAACCACTGAAGATTTGAATCGACGCTCCCTCGGGTGTCGCGCCTCTCTCTCCCGGACGAACCCGCTTGTGCCACGTGTTAAAACGCAATGATTACTCGCACGAGGACCAAGGTACAGCTGTACTCGGGGGCGAATTTGAGTCGTCCGCCTCTCATGAAGAGGAAGCTCGACGACCCCCTCATGATGTCCGCCTCTCATGAGAGAAGGTTCGACGACCTACATACGATGTAACAAAATCAATGAAATTTTCAGAGTCGTCTATCCCCAAGAGTGGGAGGTCGACGTCCTACCTACGGCAAAGTAGTGCCGCAATCCTAACTCCCAAAGGTGGAGATTTAAAACCTTTCTGCACTGACACGGTCGTGGGGAAGGTCTGTTTCTCGTTATTAACAGAAACGGAGGCCGGCAAAGAATCGTCGATTCAGTCCGCGCCAAGGGGATAGTCAAGGGAAAACGTAAAATTCTTCTTGGCTAACCTCGGGGGCGACGTGCAAGCATTAAATTCATGCTGAGCTCGTCGAACCCACTCGTTTGTATCTACGAGAAGGAGATGTTGAAACTCTCGTAACTCGCTGGAAGCTCGAACATACGAAGCGCTCCACGAGTCCGGTAAAGCATATTGTGCTTATACAAAACTTTTCGAGAAATTGCTACGCGATTCACGAAAAGTTTGGGGGCTGTTGTTGAGCCAAGGAAAAGCGCCTTGAGATGTGGCCGACGGAACAAGGCCGACGAGCCTCCTTAAGTCTCAGGAGGATGTCTTCGTCTACCTCCGAAGAGACAAAGGACGACTTCAGGCATTGATCGAGGAGCAGAAGCTCGACGACCCTTACACCAGTATCTGACGCTAGACCCTCGCCGAGGACCGTTGGAATTCTGTAACTGACTGAATAAATATGGGCCGAACGTGGGCTCTTGTGCTTTAAATGCTTGTAACCGTTTGTCTAGCTCATTATTTGTATTTATTAGGATGAATCGTGTATTCAGTATAAATAGGAGCAACAAGGAAAGAAATAACAAAAGTACCTTCTCTACGAACTCCATTACTCTAAAATTTTGTGCATCAACAGTAAAAGAGCACTATTTTTTCAATAAAATTATGTTTTATTCTTCTCTAATATTTAATTTAAGGGTAATAATACAATAATTTATATTTATAATATAATTTGTGTTAATATTTTTAGAACCTTGTTTATTTAAGGTCGTTCATAATTATATAATTATTGCATTTATCTCTATAATAGTATTTATATTTATTTATCATATTTAATTTTATTTGTTAGAGTTATTTATCTACAAGAGACTTAATTGTATGTTATGCTTTTCGCATAAGCTTATATGAATTCTTCAAATATTAAACCTCTAAATTTATGCTATCACATGATTACTAAAACTATTTTATAATAAAAATGACATATTAATCATAATATATGAACACAGGCGGCGCAGATTCCGATCAGAGACGATCCACGGGCGAATGAGGCGGCGATGGAGCTTGTAAGGAAGGACAAAGTGAGAGAAGTAAGAGCCGGGCACGACGGAACTTGGGCGGCCCACCCGGGACTCATCCCTGCCATAATGGAGGTGTTCAACACCCACATGGGGAGCAGCCCCAACCAAATCCAATCGGCCAAGCGGGAGGACGCCGCCGCCCTGACGGAGCAGGACCTCCTCCAGATCCCGAGAGGCGGCCGCACCATGGAGGGCCTCCGCCTCAACACGAGGGTGGGGATCCAATACGTGGCGGCGTGGCTGTCGGGGACCGGGTCGGTGCCGCTGTACAACCTCATGGAGGACGCAGCGACGGCGGAGATAAGCCGAGTGCAGAACTGGCAGTGGCTCAAGTACGGGGTGGAGCTGGACGGAGACGGCGTGGGGGTGAGGGTGACGAGGGAGCTGTTGGGGAGAGTGGTGGAGGAGGAGATGGGGAGGATAGAGAGAGAGGTGGGGGCGGAGAAGTTCAAGAGAGGGATGTACAGAGAGGCTTGCAAGATTTTCACGAGGCAGTGCACTGCGTTGGAGTTGGATGATTTTCTTACACTGGATGCCTACAACAACATCGTCGTCCACCATCCCTCTTCTAGGCTTTGAGGATTTCGCATTCATTTTCAAGCTGTTGGGGTGTATCACTTCACTTGACTTGTCATTTCTGTTGTGTTTTTTTTTTCTGTTTTGTTGCTAATAAACTACTACTTCATTCGGCTATTTTTGCCCCTTTTCGACATCTAACTGGTGGTGGATGCCAATTTAATCGAAAATTCACATATTGCTATATGGTTAAATGGGTTAAAAAACGAGTCATGGTTGAAACATTTTATCTTCAAAAAAATTTAGCTCTAAACATGATAAAGATTTTGTCCAATTGATCAAATATATTTTATTAATATTTTATATAATTATATTATCAAAATAATGAATTGTAGTGAATACTTTAATGCTAAATCATTAAATCCTTTAAAGTTATTTAATCATATAATTAAAATATTTTCAATGCTGGTATAATAACAAAATAATATAATTTTTTATAAAGCTAACAATATTGCATACACACAGAAAAAAAAATAAAAAATAAAAATAGAGTATAACTTTAAATAACAAAAGAAAATTATTAAAATTAAAAATTAATTCTTAAATTCATCGAGATAGTTTTTAGTCCAAAAAAAAAAAAAACCTATATTCGTGTAATATATTTGACCAAAATGTTAATTTTTTAAGCCAAAATTTGTAAACCTATTTATGATAAACGTGCAAAATAAAAAATTTAAAGGTAACTAGTCCTAAAATACTGAAAATTTGCAAGGGAAAGAAATACTGCAGATTAGCAGGCAAATAGTGCATCTCTAATTTCCGCAAATTTGAGCAGGCAAACTCATAAACCTACAGAAACTCTTCCGACAAAGTTATCCATCCAAGTTTTAGAAAGCAAAGATATTTTTTAAAGCAAGACAACTTATTCACTGCCTGGATTTAGATGGAGTGTACTCCTCCATCAGCTTATTGAACTCGTCATCGAACTCCTTCTCCAGCGCCATCTCTTCAGCCCACTGCTTGCGCTTCAGCTCCAACCTTCGCTCTTCATGAGCCTGCATCAGCTTGTCCCTCTTCTCCACAAATTCCGCCATTTCTTTGTCATGCTGAATGCCTCTGGCGATTTCCTCGATCCTAAAAACCATACTATCACATGTTTCGGGTAGGAACTAAAATTCTCTCTCAGCTCAAACTCAAAAGGAATGTGATATTACCTGCCTCCGCGCTCCTCAGCAGAGGAAACCTTTCCCTTGGACTGGGTGACTTTTTTACGTTCATCTTGCTGCATCTTCTCAAAGTTATCCTCCCTCGCATTTCTAGCATCATACAGCTGTTGGATCTGTTCACTGTAAAACTGCTCCTGGCTGTCCATCTAAGTTCGGAACAGAGTGAATACTGAGGTTAACACGGTCAAATGAATCCAATAAGCAGTTCAAAAACTGCTTTGAAACTATAGCATACTTTATACTATCATAAATTCATTAACATATGTTTTACTTCATAATCCAAGCAGAACACAGCTTCCAACTGAAATTGACTTTATCAACACCATCCGTTAAACAATACATACCTCTGCCTTGTTCTGTTCATGATGCTTTTTTGTTTTCAGCTTCACTTCTTTATTCTCTAACATGGTCTTCCGCAGCTTCTCACTCAGTAGACCAAACGACTCCTCAAGGGCTTTTTTGCTCCTTCGTTCTTTGATAACTTTGTTCTTAAACCACTCGAGCTGCTGGTTATCCTCACTCATCTGCTTCATTTGTTTAACAACCATTTCTTGATAGGATCGCATCTCATACTTCAGTTTGGTCTTACCTGCATTAAGAAACTAACAAGTCATGTAAGCAATGTTGACATGAATGGAAAAAGACTACAAGAATATACACAATCAACCCACACAAACAAGGTACCTTGAGCATGCTGATTAAAGCTCTCCAAATCATCTTTCTCAGCCATATACCCATATAGTTGGCGCCGTCCTCCAGAGTAGGACGGCACCTTATTTCTATGCCAAGCCATCTTATCTCGTCCATTGTCTTCAAAATGCTTGCTCAAGCGCTCAGCCTCTGCATATCCCACTGCCGAGGCCTCAAAAATCAACATACTTGAGCCTCTGTGCCCCTGTGGGCCATAAGAATGGCGTGCCTTAACAGCTGAATATCCACTGAAATAATCGAGAAGCTCTTGATTACCCATGCCAATCCACTGTAAAATGTAGTTTGCATTAGAGAAGGATTTGGTGCACAATCAATTTAATACATAAGCATAAATACTTAAGGAAATAAAGATATCTACAACAATGTCATACTTTGTCATTGTCGTCTTTGTCATGCCTGGTATTCATAATTACCACCATGGGAGGCCAAACTATCTCTTTATCCTTTTCATCCAGGCCTTTCCATCTGCCAAATATCTCACCAGCTGGCACTGCTGATGTTCCCCTTAGTTGAAGCTCCTCATCCAAAAGTGCAGCAAGTTCTCTGTGGAGCTTCATCCTTTTGGATCTTTTAGTTTTAGCATGCGTTATAAGGGGCTGTAAGCCACGGTACCAGTCAATAGCTCCTGGTCCTCCTTTGCATGCTGGGCAATGCCACTGTCTCTCAGGCTCATTAATCTGCTCAACAGTTAATTCATCCAGACACTGAAAAAGGTCCTTAAACCATTTGTTCTTCTTCCTAGTCTCATGGCTTTTCTGGCTTTCATCTGAATCAAAACCATCGCTCAGAAGTTCATCATCTGAGTCATCAATGCCATCTGACTCATCATCAACATCCTCAACTTCATCATCCTTAGAAGGCTGATTATAAGCTGATTGAGCAGCAGAATCATCAGAGTGCTGATTTTGGTTAGACGATTGAAGTTTAGCAGCAGGTCCAGTTTGACCAGCACCCCTTCCAAGCCCACCATCATTTCTCAGTCCCAATTTTTGCATAGTATCTGCACTGCCCCATGCCTTAGTGCTAGACTGCTGAGTACCCCACTGCTTTGAAGCATTATTCTTGTTCTTTGACTTTTTCCCATATTCCTTCCATCCATCATCTTGTGTAGGATTTACATACATATCTGAAACACCATGGGATACTTGATCCATACCAGGGTTAGATATACCTGCTACATTTTTACCCTTAAATGATGGATCAGAGGTAAAAGTACCAGAAGGATACCCATTCCCCTTCCTCGAGCCCATCTCTGCATTAATCATAACCAAAATGAGAGCAATAGCAGGAAATAAACACCAGATACAGAGGATGCAATGCCACAAAAGCAGGAGTAATATTTAACACACACACAAAAAAAAATAAAAAATTAAATATAATTGGATGAACTGTATAGGGGGCTATGAATTAGCTCAGCATTTGGCCATTTAAAAACTAAAGATATTACAAAGAAAATGCCCACAAAGAAAACTTTGCAAAATGCTTCAGTGTATCAAATAATCAATTTTGCAACATCTGACTTGGTGCATCTGATATAGTAAAAAAAACACATACATGTGCGAAGTTTGTGCATTTCAAAGCATGTTATAAAACCATAACAATTGCAATTAACCCCCCAAAACTAGCAGATCATCACCCATCACAAGAATGCAATGGAAACATCTTAACAAATAGCAATTGATACCTTTAGAAACAAAAATTAAGGTGATTTTGAAACTTCTAGGCATCAACACGTGTAATCATTTGAGTTATTATAGTTACCAGCACCGGAAATTCTCGCCTCACGTCTTTTCACATTCATTAAATGACAGGACAACTATACAAAGACTCAAACAGGACAGTCGTAAGGGCTGGCTAAACGAACACGAGCATAAAATCAAACAAGACAATCGAATGCCGAAATATCGACACGGACAATACCTCACGAGTATAAAATTGCATTACACATACAAAATACGTCGACCGACCGATTTTCTTCAACAAAAATCAACGTACCAAGCGAACATAATCCGTAGGGATAGTATAAAAGGAAAACAACCTTCCTTCATAACAACGCCTACCATTTTCAAAAGTAAACAAAGACCCCCAGAAAAAAACAGAAAATCTTCAAACAATGTGAAATTGGAAAGAAAAAAGTTGAAATGCTTAGACCAAATAGAAATCAAATGTAAACGAACAATCAAGCATACAACATAATTGTAAATGCATAGTGCTCCGACAGCGCACAAAGAGGAAGAGAACTGACCAAGCGCCGGTGATCGGAAATCAGTGTGGAGGAAAACGACTGCGTGTTGGACAAGCTAAAAATGACAGTCTCTCTCTACTGGAACTGTGTGAGTGAGTGTTTTGTTCGTACTTATGTAGTTATGTTTCGACCTTCGGACTCCAAATCTCCTTCAAATCTGATTAAATGGAAATGTAACTGCAAATTATTCCAATTTTAATGGTTTTTTTTTTTAATTGTTATTTTGCTTTGGGGATTTTTTAAGAAATTTAGAGAAAAACTTATTCAAACAGTGCAGATTTTTTCAGATTTTCTGTAGGGATCGACAAAGTTTTAGAATGACAAGTAATTATCTTATCTCACCTTTATTATAATTAAAAAAATGTTATGTTTGATTTGATGAAATTTGTAGAGATTTATAATCTCGTTTTTTAAGGAAGAAAATGAAATAATTGATATTTGCAATCTAAAGTAATAATGTAAAGTAGAGATTATTTCTAATACTTAAAATAAAGTATGTATTAAATATAAATGAACTTAATCTTTCAATTATTAAGAAGCTCATTTTTTGCTTATAAAGTACTCCCTCCGTCCCGTGTAAATAGTCACTTTCTTTTCGGCACGGGAATTAAGAGTTGTGAGTGTAGAATGAGTTAGTGGGATTAATATTTTATTGTTGAGTGTGAAAAAGTTGTTATTTTTAGAAATGAGACAATTCGATTGGGACGCCCGATTTGGTAAGTGTGACAATTCTGTTGGAACGGAGGAAGTATATGTTACGAATTATACTTAGTTTTGATTATATGCCAGAAAATTTAGTTAGCTATCTTAGTAGTTGTATAGAGTTGACTAGAATAAAACTTGTCTTACAATTTAATATATATTGTATAATTTCTTGAGTTGTAATAGCTCAAGCTGAAGTTTAGAAGAACTGGAGAAACGATCAAATCCAACCGATATCCATAAATGGTCACTCAGCTAATAGTTATGAGGAGATAACCACAATTGTCGGTGAGAAGAGTTATCTGACTAACTGAGAGAAGAAGAGAAAAGTTGAAGTTTCAGAAGGAACTGACTTTTGAGAAGATTCGTCAAAGTATGAGCTCAGCTAATTTTGTCAGCTGACTTCAGAAAGTCAACAACCATAAAGTCGAATCATTCCAATTGTCTGTAAGACAAGTGAGACCAAATGAAAAGAGGAAGAGTTGACACTTATAAAAAAGTTTAAAAAGCTCGAGTTGTTTTGGAGGAGATGGATAAACATGCTTTTGACATTTAAAAGTTACAATTTGGATGATTTGGAATTCATTATGTCAAATTAAGCATCGGAAATGTGTTGAGTTTGAGGGAGCTTGTATTGATAGGAGTGTTAAGTTGTTTTACGATTTCTCTAGTGCATGTAGAATTTTTAAGAATCAGCTGAAAGTTGGAAAGCAAGTTGGTAAATGTTTTTGGTACCCAGTTGAGGAAGGGTTTATAGAGTGGATGTTGATGCTTGTGTTAACTATCATCGTGGCCTCTATGGAATTGGTGTTATTGTGCGCGACCACACAAGTAAAATAATTATAGTGATGGCAAAACCTATTGCACAACCTAGAACTCCTTTAGAAGCTGAAATCATCGCAACAGTTTATGGAATTGGGTTGAGTTTATATGAATCAAGTAATGAACACTAATTTATGAATCAATAAATTACAATGTGTCAAACAATAAATATTAGTATATAAATAATATTATACAAAATATCAAGCAATAAAGACAATGTATCAAATAATAAATTATAACTAAAATGTGACAAGCAATAAATATTAGGATATCAAACAACAAAGGAAAATATATCAAGCAATAAAATAGAACATATCAAGTAAAAGAATAGAACTTATTAATTAGTAAATTAAAATGTATCAAATGAATTTTATTGCTCAATATATTAAGCTATATTGCTTGATAAATTAAATTTTATTATTTGATAAATATGACTTCATTGCTTTATATGTTTTTCTTACTCCAAACATTTGCAATAGGGATTTCATTTGAAATATAATTAAATTACCTTTAATTTGATATATAATATATGAAAAAATATTTTGACTTGATTGAATTATGATGATTTAAAGTTCCATATTTTAGAGTAGAAAAGAATATGGAGAGAGAATAATGTGGGAAAAACTGTCCGAGATTTATCAAGTTATAAAATAGTGTATAAAGCAATAAATTATAAATTATCGAAGTAATAAAACACAATGTAACATGAAACAACGAAATAATTGATAATTGTAATATGGAGAATTTCACGAAAATACCCTTAAGCCCCGGCTCCAGGGCCCGAAGGAGCTCACCTGAGGTCGGCCACGTCACCCATCAATGGCCTGGACCGGCTTCCAGACTAACGGTTGGCCCCACAGACCAACACAAGTCCTTCCCAGCGTGCTTTGTTCTCACTCACATGCACCCTGAGAAACTTCCCCAGGGATCACCCATCTAAGTTCTACCCCAGGTCAAGCACGCTTAACATTGGAATTTTCCTAGAATGGGTGCCGGAAAAGATGATGCACCATGTTGGTATGAGTAGCACCTATCAAATCCTTTAAGCTCTCCTCAACTATACAGTCTCATTCCTGTATAGTCTCGGAATCCCTCTCGTTCCGGTGTGGGCCCGGTTCATTCATGTCACCCTCCGCTCAACTAATGGAAGTCTTACGGGAGCCGCTCATTATCCGTGCTTCTCTACACCGGCGATCACTCCCTGCTCCAGCACCGGGTCACTACATGCCACACACACACACACACATATATATATATATATATATATATATATATATATATATATGGAGTGTGACACATTATTTAATCCATGAACATCTAGATAGTGAAAGCCTTTGTTTTGGACATGGGACCTTGCACGTCTAGGAAGCCTGTTCTATTGTTATAAGCGATTGTTTGCTATGGTGTTGCGATAGTATTTGAGGTAAAGATATAAATATATTACAAATAATATCAAAATTCTCAAATATATTATGAAATATTCGTATTTTTTAAAAACATGTTTAAATTATTAGTTTTGTTTGAAATTTATGACTGAGTGATAATTCAGCGATGAGAAGCTGACATTTCGACAAAAATCCCAACGAAACAACAACATATTGGTTATGCATGTGACTTTTTAAAAAATTGATGTTTAGTTAGAATATTCGTTGTAATGTCAACTTTCCGCCGTTGAATTCTCACTCTCATAAAGATTGAAACAAAGCTGATAATTTAAGCATTTATTTAGAAGCACGTATAGTTCGTAATATATTAAAAATATCATAATAATTTATAAGATATTTACTCTTCGCTTAGGAAATTATGATTCAAATTGATGCCAAGTATTGAAAATAGAGCCTCGACCTGCATTTCTAATTTTTTGTACCCTGATTTTAAACAAGCAAATAATCAATTTTTTTAGCCAGTCATCATGTAGGCCAAGTTTAGATGTTATAGATTATTTGATATATCCTGATTCTAATTAGCACTCATTTAAATATAATGATGAAACACGAAAATTAAAATAGACAACTCAAACAGATAATTGTTTTGTTTAAAGATAACATTTCATTGCATGTATCGTCTTTACTGACGTTTCGTCCGACTCATTCTCGTACCCATCGCCATTTCCAACTATAATAAACATCTACTATGTTTTTATCACCAAACAAAATGCACATGCATGCTTTGATCTGATCTAAATCCACAAGAAAAACAAAAAAGGTTCATCCCTGGAGACCTTATTGCGTAGGAGAAGGAGCGGTACGAGCCGTTAGACACGGAGATGGAGCTGCACGAGAGCCCGAGGCGAGACGAGCAGAGCCAGAGCAGGAAAATGCAGATGGCAATGCTCGAAATGGACGCTCTCATCGCCAGCACAGCTCGAATGAGACATAGCAAGTCTCCTTACAAACTTCAAAGCAACGCGAGCCCTCTGTTGCGTCGAACATACTCCGATATTCATTTGTTCTAATGGCAGAGTGGTAGTACTAATCTAGATGGTAGTGGGAATGCTTGTCCAGTTTCACAGTCCAAGCACATGACTAATAACATTAGTTCTACGAAAAATGTTCACCTGTATTCGATGTTGGAGCGTAGGAAATATGCATCCCCTTTAAAAACTTTAGGAGAAAATCATGATTTGTCGAACCATGACAATAGTCTTAGGAGGAGAGATCGACCCATTTATGGTAAGAGGATGTCTCTACTCTTAAGTCAAGGTTGAGAACCAAAAACCAAGAAATGCAAAACTTAGATACTTTGGGGCCTAGCACCGGCCAGAGAAATAACTCTGTCCTTAGCATGGGCCCCACGGTAGGAGAGATTAATGAAATGGTAGCTAATGCTAACATTTCAAAATTGCCTAATGCTAACTTTAATGATAACATTGATTCCATCTTCATCTCCCGAAATTATAATGTTGCCTTTCCCATTGCAAATCCCACGACGACTCTCCCAAAACCACCAGGTTATACAAACAAAAACATGGGGGCTAATAACCCGGTGGCGAACAAGATTTACTTGAATAAAAATAGTTTTACAAACTTGACCTCCATCATGAGTCGGTAGAGCAGCAACATAAGCGACACCAGCGGGCAGACTACGTACCAAACCACGACGAGATTCATGGCGAGCCGGAGGAAGAGCCAATCAGAAATGACACTCCTTCGTCAGCTTTGGGAGAAAAAGTACTTAACTCTGACTTCCCATTGTTATGGATATAACATGGTGAACAGAAAGCACGAAGATGAGCTAAGGAAGGCTTACGACTATGATAGATTTCGTAGGGAGTCTTGTTGAACCTGACATTTAATCCACTTCGGTTCTGTGTATAGCAAGCAGTCATTACGGCTTCTCCCCAATATCTTTGACCGAGATTTGTATCAGGAAGCATTGTTCGCACGGCCTCTTTCAAGGTTCTGTTCCTCCGTTCTGCTAAGCCATTCTATTGGGGCTTTCTCGCCGTGGACCTTTCATGTCCTATCCCAGCATCGGTGCAAAAGTCTATTATAACACCGTTACAGAATTCCGTGCCTTTGTTTGATCGTATCCTTTTCACCATGACCTCTTTGTCATTTTGTACTCGAAGTATCAACTCCGGTAGGATTATCTTGACCTCATCCTTGCTCTTTAGCAATCTCACCCAAGTGTACATGGAATAGTCGCCAATAACAACTAATGAATAATTTTTGTTACCTACTGTGGGTGGAGTCATTGGGCCGAATAAATCCATGTGCAGCAGCTCAAGGATTCTTTCTGAGGTGGCCTTTTCTGGATTTGATCTGAAGGATGCCTTGATCTGCTTCCCTTGCTGGCAAGCTTTGCATACTCCTTCATTTTTGAAGGTTTCCTTGGGCAATCCTTCGACAATATTGCTTTGGCTATATGATTGATAGTCTTGAAGTTTAAATGTGTCAGCCTTTTGTGCCATAGCCAGTTGGTTTCTTCCTTGTTGAATGCGATGAAGCATGAGGCTAGCTGTCCACTTTGCCAATCTACCACTAGGGGTGGAAATAGGCCAGGCCGTCCGACAGGGGCCTTAAGCCTGGCCTGCTTCGGGCCCGGCCTGGCTCGGCCTATTTAATATTTAGGCCAGGCTTGAGCTTGTAAAAAAGCCTATTTATTTATATAGGCTGGGCCAAGGCTGCACAAAAGGCCTTTTTATTCTAACAGGCCGGCCTGTTTAACATAAATTAATTATTATATATTTTATTTTATTTTATAATATATTTAATAAAAAATTAAAAAATAATTTCTATTATTATTTTTAATAAAATATTATCTCTCCCTAAAAACCCTACACCAATTTCTAACTTCACCTCTACCAGCCGTCACTCAACTTCACCCTCCACTTCGCGTGAACCGTCGTCCAGCACCGCCGGTCTGCCGCCCCGCCCTCCACCGCGCGACCGACGCCCTGCACGGCTGCACCCACCGCACGACCCACGCCCTGCACGGCCGTAGTCGCTCAGCCCTGCACCGCCGCTCGTCCAGCACCGCCGGTCTGCCGCCCCGCCCTCCACCGCGCGAACGACGCCCTGCACGGCTGCACCCACCGCACGACCCGCACCCTCCACCTCCCGACCCACGCCCTGCACGGCCGTAGTCGCTCAGTCCTGCACCGCCGCTCGACCTACACAGCTGCCCGCCGTCCAGCCCTCCACTTCAGCAGCCGCTGCGCGACCTGTACAGTTGCACCACCGCAGTCGGCTCAGCCCTGCACCCCATTGCCCAGACCTGCACTGCCACTGCTGTAAGTCACCTTCCTTCCCAGCAAGTTTTTATTATTATTATTCCTATGTATGTAGTCAATTTGCTTACCATGTTTGTATTCTTAGACTTTAGAGTTGGATGTGATTTGGCTGCGTTAATTCAATCTGAGGCTTGAGAGTTGAGGCTTCCAATCGAGGTTAGCAATTCAACAATTCAACTTTATTTTCATTGTTTGAATTATATGTCGTGTTGCAAGTGAGCAAATTGTCTGTAATTAGTTCTTTTTTTTTCTTTATTTCTATTTAATGGAATTCTACTTCACATGAATCCATGGAGTTGTATCTGTTTATTGTTTAAGTGTTTAAATTAAGTGATTTTGCTTTTTATGGAGTTGTATCTTTTTATTGTTTAAGTGTTTAAATTAAGTGATTCTGTGAATTTTGTGCTGCTAATTAAGTTTTTTCTTCTTTTGAATCACTACAGTAGCGAAGTAAAACAAACAAATAGTGATAGATGGCCTCATTATTTAGCTAATCTGTGGTGTATCATCCTAAGTAAATCACATGAGTAGTAAGAAGCTTGCAATAACCTTTTCATTAGCAACATTGGTTATAAACATGGTTTGAAAAAAAAAAGGTAATATTTATGTTGTTATTTAAATACTTTATACAAATTTAACATTGTGCCTAATCTATATGTTTTTTTTTTAAGGAACTTGAGCAGGAACAAGGAACAAGGATGCTTTGAAGTCTTATTTTTGTAATTTGCTAAGATTTGAGAATGTCATTTAAGCACTTTGAATTGGGAGGACTTGTTATTTGATTGTCATTTTTAGTTGTATTTTGAATTTAAATCATTTGGACTTGGACTTGGACTTTGACTCTAATTTCTATTTGCTAAGGTTCATTTTATTAGCATTTGATTTTATTTTTTATTTATTGTTATATATTTGGTGTTTTTGTCAATTTATTTATTTTAGTTGGAAAACTAAATTATAAATTATACAGGCTTATATAGGCTTTTAAAAGGCTGAAAGCCTAGGCTATTTAATTAAAAAGGCCAGGCTCAGGCCTATTTAGAAGCCTATGACAGATAACAGGCCGAGCTCAGGCTAATTAAAATATATGCAGGCCCTTCTAAGCTAAAGTCTGGCCTGGCCTGCCTATTTCCAGCCCTATCTACCACGTAAAGTCCTCCTTTTCTGATTCCACGAAGCTTTACCTCTCCGGTGGTCTTGTCAACAATCTCGTATCCTGTGTCAACAAAAGAAACAATGTACCCATTTTCACTTAGCTGACTGATGCTCAGTAGGTTGTGCTTCAGACTGTCGATGAGGGCCACGTTGATAATGCGCATTCCGTTCTGCTCAATGCATCCTCTTCCAATTACTCTCCCTTTTGAGTTATCACCGAAGGAGACTGAAGGTCCTCTGATTCTCTGAATATTTGTGAAGATTTCTTCGTCTCCAGTCATATGTCTGTAGGGTTTGAGTCTACGATCAACAACATGAGTTGTTATTCAATTC
>JAPKLW010004919.1:0-23676 GCA_026898455.1 Plectranthus barbatus
AATGTTAAATCATTCCTAACTAATCATCGTAACTTGGAAGTGGGCCAACTTCCAGTTACAAAAATGATAACAGATATAATAACATATTTAGATGCGCACAAAATAAAATGTTTTAGATAGCATGGTTCCTTTCATCAAAACCCTGTATCTATCTGTGTGAGTTGCATAGCATATCTCCTATATAATGTATATTTTCGGGCATGTTTCTCATTGGGTACATTAGTAATCAGCCCCTCGTATTATTTCTAAAATACGCAGGTTGAGCGGCATGGATGGCGAGCAGGGGTGTAAACAGAGCAGCTGTCTTTTGTAAACGTATAGATCCTGAGATATGCATCTCCATATGCATATCTCCGCCACGCATCACACACGCTGCTACACTCTCTGACTTTTTCCTTCCCAGTTCTGAATACTGTTTAAATACTTTTAATTGAACTTATGACTCGGAGTATGATTTACTTTACTTCTGAATCTCTTTTTGTTACTTAAATCTCCCGCTTGTTTATTTACTTGAGTAAAGAAATGTTTGGCAAAATCTGAAACATCAATGTGACGCGACCCCAAATTGGGAAGGTCAGTTGGGTGCGTTACATCTATATATCTATATAATATACTAAAGGAGTTCCAGTTTTTCCCTCCAATTTTTTTAAAAGCGTGAACATATTATTTATATTAATATTATTTTTACAATTATTAAATTATGGTTAAAATATATCTAATATATTATGAGCAAGTTTAAATAAAATGTGTTTTTGAAAGAATTATTACAAATTAATTTTATTTAAAATTTATTTCATAAATTTATATTCAATAATAATTTAGTTTTACAAAATTATTTAAAACATTGCATAAATGTGTTGTGAATCGAATCCTTCTTGTATCATAGATAAACAATAATAGAGAGAAAAATAATAGAGGGAACAAGATGGAGAGAAAAATTGAGAATATTATTATTCATTGATGTGTAGAGAGAATTACAATATCATGTCCTATATATAAGGATGAAATCATATCTCCTATAGAAATCTAGAAAGATGTTTACAAAGATATGATATATCTCTAAAGTATATCTTAAGTAATGTCCACTAAATAAATAAATTTATAACACTCCCCCTTGGACATTACTTCGTTATGTTCATGTCTCGTTAAAAACCTCGCCGAAAACCCTATGGGATAAAACAGTCGAGGAAAAGAGTGCATGACATATGTTTATTCATGTGTTGCACTAGATGTCTCATTAAAAACCTTAACTAATAAAACCCAATGGGAAAAAATTTAGCAAGGGAAAAAGAGTACATCTGTTTAGCCTTCTGGGCATAATGTAAACCTTCAAGGTTTAATTTTCAAATGTCGCTCCCCCTCAAAACAATGATATTCAGAATCTTGTAATTATAAGTAATCCAATATTATCCATATATGTAGGAAGTGACTCTATGAATAATCTTCAGGATTATCACGAGATTAAACATTCTGAATAACAATCATTCTTCGGGAATTGAAGTGGGTAAAAGAATACAACTCTAGTGTACCCACTACTCATTTATGCAACACAAGTGTATTATCCTCATACTAGAGGGTGAAGAATATTTTAAGTATCATAATATCATATGATCTTCCAATATATGCAAAAGAATATTAATCATACTCTTTTTGTAATTCTCAAAAGAAAATATCATCTATGAGTGGTTTAGAGAAGTATTCAAACCGATAAGAAATATTAATACCACAACAGAGAACAAAATAAACACTATGAGATCTATAATTATCATAAATAAGTATTCATTTGTTCACTTAAACCACCAATGTCATACTTGGTTTCTCATAGAATACCAAGATTTGTATACCTTGAAGATAACAAATAATGTGCTTATTTAAATGTCTCTTAGTAAGATAAGCATTAAGTCTTGCTAGCAAGATAATTTTGAATATTGTATCAGGCCTGATAATATAGTGTACAAAAGACACTTAAATAGAGAACTTCTGGTCCAAAAATATCATGTTATCTTCTTTAAGTCTAAATGAGACGTTATCCACTTCTGGGGATCAAATGACATTGGTGTTCTGAATAGGTATAATAGATCTCTCTAGAACTCTTATTATACATCGACTGGTGTTAGAAATAATAATAACTCTATCGAGAGATTGTCGATTTGCAGGTCGACATAATACTTGGTCTTATCCAAGTCTTTTTATTTCATAATCCGTCTTTAGACATGAATTAATTTTCAAGTTTATATATTCCTTCTTCAAGAGGAATTTATACAGTGATCTCATCACTATATATGTTGCGATCTATTTTCTATAAAATCCATCAGGGATTTAATATAAATATTATCGTACAATGACTCATATCAATATGTAGTCATGGAATATAGTAACTGCATATATAAATTTATATTTTCTGCCATAGAAATCGAGTAGCGGAACATTATGTCATTCAAATAGGAGAGTAATTTATTTAAAATCAAGTATGGGTCTCTGCGAAAAACCCTTGAGATCTTAATCTCGCTTTATATTTCACCACCTCATAGTAATCATTATATCCTGCAGGGATAATATTCATGAGCGAGTTAATCTCTATTCCAATTGCTCATTTTTACATTTTTTGGCTAATCATAATGCTTCTAGCATTTAAGCTCTGGATCCAGATTGGAGCAATTGTGGAATAAATATGTTGTCGACAACTATAAAATTTATCATCTTCTCCTTTATATATAATACTTATGGCATTAACTAAATTTTATCATTTCCCATAATGTTTTGATTTATTTGTTCTGCAATCCCGATAATATTATTATTTTGATGCACGTGCTTTTGTATTGAGATTCTTGTCTTCAAGACAATCCTCTATAAGAGGTTACATATTCCTCTTCAGGGGTCACTGGAGTGTTATTTATATATTTGAATTTATTAACCGCGGATTTTAATTTATGCACCAATATATTCTCATATTTCTGGTATGAAATATCTCATACTTCTAGTATTAAGGAGTTTCATTCATTTGATCCATCAGGGTCTTTAATTGTTTATGGTGCATAAGTTTAATCATTCCACTATATAATATAGATGAATTTGTAAATGCATATGGCAGATTACATGCTAAATATTGCAAGTTTTGATTCATTCATGTGTGGCTTTAACTATGAAGATCCTTTTATTCTTTGACATTTTTTGGCATTCCATTATCTTTGAGCTTATATCTCCCCCTAATGCCGACAAATGATCTTCTTTATATTTACAGTCAACGTACTCTATATGGGATTCTATGGTTTATTTATAGACGGAGATTTTTGTACAACGTATATATTAATTTATATTATGTTGAGAGCCCATCGAGGTATATCTTGGTGGTGGTATACAAATATAGACTGTAATAAAATGATTCGCAGATGGGAAATGATTATTTATTTACCACACTATAATATGGGGGATGGTCACAATATGCAGATGGTCGGATTTAAAGGAATAAGGACCAAGAATTTTAAATTGACCCTAATATTTGATAAATTGGTCCACATATATCTTTTGAAAGATACATTTTTATTTGTAAGTGATGTCACATTATGATAATCCGACACATTATAGTATTATACCCAATATGATCCAAAATACTCATGCCATAAATAAAAGATTATGGATCAATCATTTTGACGCAACTTTATAATAAGATCAATAATTCAATTGAAAACATTCAAACAAAATGAGAGCAACAATAATAACAATAAAAATTTATCATTTTCAACATATAAACATAATGTACTACCTAGATACGCAAGCTAATTTATAAAAGAATTAGTTTATTATTTCTTTCGAAAATCAAGAGCTCCATTCTTAGCATACTATCACCATAACTATTGAAAATCGAATTTGAAAATTAGATTTGCTTCAGGCAACTGATATGGTCATTACGGAATTTCAATATCATTACTATACTTATGATTTTGACCATTTCATTTATCAACCTTATTTATAAATTGAAAACCACTCAACTACGGATATAACTATTTTGTTAAATGTGCTTCAGGTACGGTTTGCGTCATTAACTAACAATTTCTTGATATCATTCTCGATCACATCTATTATATATGTGCTTCTAGCAGTTTTTTTTTTTTTTTTTTGTAATCAAATAGATTTTGTATTATGATCATTCATAAGGGGTTGATTATATTTTTCTTCTAGTAATAAAGTAGAAATGATCTCTAAGAGTTCTTAGTATGATTTTAAATTTATACTACTTCTGGAGTATAAAATTACTAGCATGAAATATAGGTAGAGTTTTTCTATAATGTTCTGCTTATAGAACTTAAATTGCGATAAAACACAATGGACCAATTAAATTGCTCTAAAGAGGAGTTATGAACTTTTGATAATCAATGATCCTCCAGGAATTCATATAAGATAATATGTTCCTTTGATATGGTCTTATAGATATATATAATTTAAAGATCACTAAAAAAAATCAGAATTTTTGCCTTCTGTGTAAAGCTAATTATAGAGCCTTACCTACATCTGATATCCATGTTAAATATATGTCAATCAAGGGGAGCCCAACAAATCTTCTAGTAATTAATTTCTAACCATTTGACATAATTTCTCAATAATATGAACTAGTGAAGATATTCTACAAGGTTAATGTGAATCTAATTCCATTGTCTAAAAAAAATAGTTTCTAATTCCTAACACAGGATCAGAGCTACTAAATGGTATTAAATCTCATGTTCTTTTAGCAGCTATGCAATATGAGGTCACTTTCGCGACATATTTGTTTCAATTAATTTATCCTAATAAACATAAATATCTTAGTCATGTTATAAATCAAATAACATGTGAATCCAAAAACTGAATTGATAAGGATTATAAAATCCAATATCCCAAATATCGTTATTGAAAAATCATATATATCTAAATAGAGATAATAATATCACAATCATATATTTTCTAATAACAAAATCTTATTTCCGTAGGAGAAATAGACATTTTCAATCAATTTGAAATCGAAACTGAAAACTTAACATAATTTCTCAAAGTCGAACATCATGCGTGAAGCCAAATTAACTGAAGCTACATGCAATATTCACGTAATAGCCTAGAAAATTAACTGCAGGATCCTTATCAATTAAATCATGCTAAGCCCAAAGATAAAATCAAAAGTCCACAATTTATCGAGCATATTTTATTCAATATCTTTCCTTATTACATGGAAACTCTAGTGGGATAGTTCAAATAAACTCAATACAAACATGCGAAAACAGGATTAGCAAATCAAATTGGTTCGCTGGGGACTAATGAGTTAAATACTTTCACCTTAATATTCATGAATTTCGACATCATTAAAACAAAGACTCGACATCTATCCATCAACAAACATCATAATTAATTATAAATTTAGGGTTTAAAATAATTACCTTGGAGGAAAGACAAGATTTTTTCCTATGGCATACACACCAGAATTCTTCAGTTGGTTAGGACTTCGTGCTGATAATGTGTTGTGAATCGAATCCTTCTTGTATCACAGATAAGCAATAATAGAGAAAAAATAATAGAGGGAACAAGATGGAGAGAAAAATTGAGAATATTATTATTCATTGATGTGTAGAGAGAATTACAATATCATGTCCTATATATAAGGATGAAATCATATCTCCTATAGAAATCTAGAAAGATATTTACAAAGATATGATATATATCTCTAAAGTATATCTTAAGTAATGTCCACTAAATAAATAAATTTATAACAAAATGCAATTATTTAGAAAATTAACTTTAGAGCATTGCAAAAAATTATTTGAACACACGACAAAACAAATATGTTTGCAATGTAATTTGAATATTAAAATTCTCATTTTATTATTTTAATTTCTAAACTCATATTATTTTCAGGAATCAATGCATTTAATTTATAATATTTATTTTATTTTACAATATCCTAACATTTGTAATTTTATAAATGTTAGACATTGAGTCGATATAATCAACTAACTTATAAATCAAATTATAATTTTCGGGGTAAGATATTAAATTAAAAATATAGACACATATTGTGAGTTAAATTATAATTTTGTAAGCATTATGTTATGTTTGTAAAGTTGATAAATGTTAGGAGTGTAAATTCAAATGCTTTTATTTTGAGTACAACTCTGAATGAATAATATATGTGGTGATAATTTATTCGATAAGTTTAGTACGTATTTTTTGTGGAATTTTATGCAATATGTAATTAATATATTTACTGAAACATAAGTTATTATTCAATAAAGTATATAATATTATTATCATAATATTTTAAATTAGATTATTTGTATATCATTTTGAAGAGTATATATTTGCGCAACACATGTAAATCTAGTTATCCTTAAATGAATCCATTTTCCCAACCTAGATTTAATTCGATTTTTAGTCCAGGGTTTGCGCGGGAAAATAAAATGAGAATAGTGAGAGGGGTCCACCGCCGAACCCTGGTCTTTTCGTATTCTGATGTGCAGAGAGAACTCACATATGACATAACTTAGTTACTAGTACTACTACTCCATAGACAAACAGAGAGAGAAATGGTGAGTACGAAACGAGGAAGGAGAGGGGGTAGCCAACCCGAGGAAGGAGAAGGCGCTGGAGACTATGAAGAATCCAGAGCGAAGAGAATCAAGGAAAACATGGAGAGAATGAAGAGCCTCGGCATTGCTGACCTCTCCAATCAGCTCAAGCTCAAGCGCCCGCCTACCTCCTCTCTCCGCAAAACCAAGCCACCTCCTGCTCCTTCAAATGATCCTCCCCGCCGCTCTTATAGGTTTGCTTCTCAATTTCTCCGGTTTCAATTTTACTGTTTCTATGAATCAACAAATATGTTGATTGGGGCCAGGTTGAAAGAGATTCCGCGAGTGAGCTACTCAGAGAAAAAATCTCCCAAAAAGAACTCCTCCTCCTCCAAGGAGGTGGAAATCCGCATTCCGAAAGGCCAGAATCCTGAAATTTACACAGACGAGCACGAGAAGATGTTGGGTGATTCCACGACTGCTTGGACTCTCTACGTTGATGGGTTTGATGAAGAGGGACAGCGTATGTACGATCCTCACCTGGGCAAAACATGCCACCAATGCAGGTACTTCTTTTATTGAAGAAATGCAGCTACTTCTTTTATTTATGTGTAGGTTTGCCTCATGAAGCAAAGTGCACGATGATCATCTTAATTGATTTGGTTGAGTTCTTCTTCATCTGGTTGTGGGCCTTTGAGATTCTTCCCTAATATGATTGCCAGCGCCATCCACTGACCTGCCCTTATTTGTCTCTGTTTGAGTTGATTGCCCCAAAAGCCTTCCATTTGACGTGCATCGTTGAACTAATTCCCATTGTTAACTTTCCTGTCGTTTTTGCAGGCAAAAGACTCTGGGACTGCATACCAAGTGCAGCAAGTGCACTATGGGCGCAGGGCAGTTTTGTGGAGATTGCTTATACATGAGGTTTTTGGATTTAGATCATCTTTATGACAGCCTTCTTCACATGCTCCCACTGTCTTCACTATCTATTTACATGCTCCCACTGTCTTCACTATCTATTTACATGCTCCTATGCTTAGCTTTTCTTACTACGGCTCCACGTGAGTTTATTTTGGATTTGATATATTGTATGTAACTAGATTCAAAATGTAGTTGTATGTCATCATAGGAACATGCTAACGCATTGAAAGGACCAAATTAGGAAGCAAACTCACACAGAATAGATAGTTTTGCTATATTCCATGTTATTTGCTGAGCTAATGTGGTTCTATTATGAAATTCAGATATGGGGAGAACGTCTCAGAGGTTAATCTGAATGAAGAATGGGTTTGCCCTGTGTGCCGTGGTATATGCAATTGCAGTCGCTGCAGAAGAGAGAAAGGGTGGAGCCCTACCGGAGCCATCTACAGGAAGGTAAGTTTTAGAAGTCTCTTCATGCCTAGTTATTTCATCAGTTGGAATATACAATTTACAGTCACATTGCTTTGCTTTGCAAGATCATCTATTAAGCATGCGATTTGTCAAATTGCAGGTAGTGAAGCTTGGTTTCAAATCTGTTGCGCATTACCTCATTCACACTCGCCGTGAGGGAGCAATTGTGGAACTAGAAGCTGCTGAAAGTGCTGCTGGAGAAAAAGAATCATCTGATACACTTCTACTGTCAGGAGCCAAGGATGATGTGATAGCAGAAGCTATTATGGAGCAGGTTGATGATGATGATTATGAATACGAAGGAGACAGCAGTGAAGAAGAGCAGGGTGAATATTGATAGCAAAACTGACGTTCTGTGAGAAGATAAAATGATCTGCTTCTCAGCTGATTCAGTTGATCTGAAAAACTAATGTAGATCCTTGTAAGTTCTTTTAGACCTTCTCCCAGGAAGCTCTAAACAGCCCTTTTTTGACCAGTATCCATCTAGGACACAGCTTGCTGATGATTTCTTCAGTCTTCAGCAGGTAATGAATTAAATGGATTATAAGTTATAGTATTAAGTAGAATGAATCTGAAGATACTGGAGGTGTCTATAGTGTTTGGGTTTGATAACTTATTACTTGTTTCCTGAAACAAGATGCCTGTTTAGTTTTCATTAAGAGTATGAATATGATGTGATGATCTTAGAATAGTAGATGAACTTATTTTATGCTGCTACAGAAAGTTTTGCGCTATATGCATTATGCTTCTATCCCAAAACGTTTATTGAATGGAAGGATACAAATACAACAATGTATTCCTTGAGAAAAGATACCCTTGAACTCTCTACCTAGTTGGTTCTATTTCTTCAGCTGGTTCTGATCTTGGCGACTAGTGTAGATAAAACCTCATTTCTTTCATAGCTCTATCTTCTTCGAGGTTTAGTAGGTCCTCCATCGGATGGGAGTCTCTATCTTGGGCCCTGATTGTCCGGAGGGCCCCAGATTTAAGAAACAAGTGGAGTGAGCTTGCAGGTATGTTGTCCCAGCTTCATTGATATTTGATAGATATTCAGCTGCCTAGTGCCTTGATAGTTGATATGAATGGAGAGATGAGATTTGGTGGACTTCAAATGTATAGCTAGTATTTACAATTCAGTGATTTAATAATTGTCTGGCTACCCTAACGACCAAGGGATTTGACGTTGACTATTGGGCCCCCTCTAATATATCCGTCCATTTCCAAATTAAAGCTAGTTTTGGAGGAAAGAGCTTATACATCATTTGATGTTGTGGAAGAAAAAGATCTACGCTACCTATTCCAATTTGATTCAACCAGTATCGCCTTAAATTTGTAGATACAATTGTTCTTTTCTCAATAATTAGTATTTTATATTCAAAATCTTTCAAATAAAATATCTAATAATTCATCATTCTTTCTCAATCAATCCCCTACTAAAATAAACGTGAGGATATTGTTTGCACATTTATCTATAGTTTAGGTTTAGAAAGTGTGGAAGACTGCAGATAGACAGTATTTAATCAAAATTATTTGGAAAATTCTCCCATTAGACAAATATTCTAATTTAAATGAATGCTTGAAGCTAAGATACACAAAATAGGGGTGATAGTTTTCGACACGACACAATAATTCGACACGAACTTACACGATAATAATGAGTTAGTATTGAACTTTAATGGGTTCATGTCATTATTGTGTCGACCCAATAAGGATATAAAATTTTTGTGTTGTGTTCATTTTATGTTCGAGTCGTGTTCGTGTTATTCGATAATGTATCGTGTTTCAAGTCGTGTTCGTACTATCTGATAATATATCGTGTTTCATGTCGTATTCGTGTTACCCACTAAAGAAATTACTAAATAATATATTTTTATTTTTTTCATTATTATTACTACTATTTTATCATTTATCAACCTAATTTAACACTTTTCACATGTCAATATTATATCCGTGTCGTATTCGTGCCAATATCGTGTTATCGGATCGGGTTCTTAACAGGTCAATGTCGTGTTCGTGTCGTGTCCGTGTTTGAGGCTTAATGGGTCGTGTCATGTTTGTGTCGAGCATATCCTTAACATATCGTATTCGTGTTGGACCTTAATGGGTCGTGTCACTATCGTGTTGACACGATATACACACACGAATTGCCAACCCTACACAAAAGTACAAAATTAAGTCTCAAAATTACTCTAGATTATAAACCACCATAACTCTCTCATTTTAAATTCGATTTATACAACATATTAAATTACAACTCTTTTCATGATTTTTCATATAAGATTTATGAGGACAAATGCTTAGATTAAAAAGATAATAAAAATGACAAAACTAAAGATATTAAAAGTTAAGATAATCCTAAATGGCATCACGCTAAAATAAGCTTTTGAATTTGTTATGCAAATGTAGGGCTCAGCATTCGGTCGATTTGGTTGAAAACCGACCGAAATGTGAAATGCTGAGAACCGAACAAATTGAACTGAGTTTTAAAACCAACCGACAACCGAACCGATAATCTCTTCAACCGAACTTAGTTCAGTTCGATTCTGATCGGTTTGGTTCAAACCAAAAATAAACAAAGTATTTGATATAAAGTATCTGCGGCCTGCGTGAGTGCTGCGGTCTAGCACTCGGCCAGCGAGCAGGGGTGCAGGGTGTTGTGCTGGCTGCGGCGTGCGTGCTGCGAACTTCGGTAGCAGGGGTGACGGGGTGCTGGCTGCTACGGCCTGCCTGCTTGCGAGCTGCGAACTCCAGTAGTTGTAGGGGTGACGGCTGGTGAGGGGTGGCAGTGTCGTGCGGCGGTGCGGGAGTGGGAGGGGAAGGGCTGCATGGGGGAGGGAGAGGGGCTGGGGAGGGGGAGGGGGAGTGGGCTGCGGGACTGCGGCTGTGGGTTGAGGAAATAGGAATTAAGTTAGAATTTTGTAACTATTACAAATAATATATTATTTATTAAATATTATTTGGTCGGTCTGTTCTTTAGAGTCTGAAATAAAGAACCGAAAATCGACCGAAATCAAATCGGTTTTTCAATTGCTCAACCAAGAATCGAACTGAATATTTTTAAATCGAATTGAACCGATGAAATTTTAATGGTTTGGTCAGTTTTTCCTCACCCCTACGAATGAGTATGATGAAACAAAAAGAGATGAGGTGATGGCTGGTGGTACGAATTATGGAAAAGTTATTTATAGTTTCAGAAGCACTTGGATCAATAAATATTATGGTACCTGTGATCGATCATTGGACAATGAAAATAGAGAAAAAGGTGATGGCTGGTGGTATCACGGAATGAACAAAATAGGTTAGTTAGCATGAGAAGAGAAGAGAGAGGAGTAGTTCCGCGGAATCCGGAGTGGGCATCCAACCCAGCTAGCCCCAAGTGTCCCTGCATTAAAGCCTAACTCAGCAATTCAATTCCCAACCAACTCCTAACACATATATACCCATGTTAATAAATGCACTGCCACTAAACTTGTCTCTTTCCCTGATTCCCTATATTTTGCATACCAGATCCCATTAATACTTAAATAATTTGTAACCTATTCATATCAAGATCTATCTATCCCCAAATAATGACTCTCTTGTTTTTTATTTTTCCTACACTCGGATCCATTTAACACCACATGAGTATGATCGCAGCAGAGGAGTTTACCTTTCCCGTAATTCGCAGCAGCAACACCGCCGTTAATCTCGCACTACTGCCGCCTCTCTGGAGAATCTCCGAATGCGTTGATCCCAATCAAGCCGGCAAACAACGGCGGACGTTCGCGAGCCAAGCCTTCAAGGTTGATGATGCGGCGGAGAAAGGCGAAGCAGCAGGATCAGGAGCAGCAGCAGACTCAGAATTGCAGGAGAAGATGGACCTTCTATGGGAGGATTTCAACGAGGAATTACAGAGCACCGCCGCTTCCTCTGATTCCGATTTCAGCGAAGAAACGATCCAACATCGTGACAGCAACAATTCGTTCGAAACCCTAGAAGAGTGCGCTAACGTGCGCCAATTGAAATTGATCCCCACGAAGCCGAAAAAGTTGGAATCGCTGGTGAAGGTGATGAAGAAGCTTTTCTCGCCACAGAACACGGTGCGCAGCAATCAGCAGAAGAGGCGGGATTGAGCAACAAGCAGTCATATTTCGTAAACATTATCTCCACACTCTTGTAAATCATCCCGATATTGAAAAATATATGATTTGTGCTATAGCAGAAGGCTTGATTCTGTTTGGATCTAGTTGCAGTGGAAATGTGAGTTTTGGAAGAATTTGTGAGATCCATCTTTTTCCGACGACTCCCTTATTTTTTCTGTTTTTTTTTTTTTCCCCGAGCAGAATGGGCCTAATGAGGGTTTTGAGTTAGGCCCAACCAAAATCTTCTGTTTTGCCATTCATTTTAATATAAACAAATAAACTTGTTGATATATTTTTTTTCCTCTTCAATGAGAGTTTTGCCTTTGAATATTTTACCTTTAAGTTCGAATGATTTCTATTTATGTAAATTACGACGTATTTAATACATAAATGTAATAAGAGATTGAACCATGGTGATAAAATAATGTGCATAATTTATGAAAGTGGAAGAGAGATAGTCTGACACACAATAACACACACTAAATATCATTAATAAAACCAATTGAATATTGATACACACATACATGCACATGACAATAGAAGAATCGAAAGAAACATACACATAGCTAGGCATCATATGATATATATGTATATTAGTTTAATTTGCAGACGATTGAATTGTTTCACCATTTTCCATCAGCAAGACTTGGATCACCGCTCTCCTTCACCACCTTCTTCTCCTTCTCCTTCTCCTTCTCCTTCTCCTTCTCTTGTTTGGTTAATTTCTCAGCAGCTTTCTTCTCTTCTTCCTCCACTTTCCGCCTCGCTTCTTCCTTGGCCGCTTCTAGAGCTCTAACCAATCTCATCAAATTACTATCCGCGTCTTCCGCATCTGATTTACGCATCAGTTTATCGGCAACGTCTGCCGGAGTCGCATTCGTCTCCACCAGCAGCTGCCTAATCTTGGCAAACAATTCGTGTGAATCAATGTCTAAATAATTCTTGGCCAATATCTTGAAAGCTTCAAACCCACAGTAGGACAATTCAATGTGCTCATCCATTCTCCCTCTGCGAATCAGAGCCTTGTCGAGCTTGTCCACATGATTGGTGGTGAACACGATGATTCTCTCGCCGGGGCATGCCGACCACAGCCCATCTATGCTGTTCAGAAGCCCCGAGAGGGTGACATTGCTCGGTTTGTTCCTCTTCTTCTCCTCCTCCGCTTTCTTCTTCAACAGATCATTTCCTTCTTCATTATTCTTCTCGTTTTCTTCTTCTTTCTCCTCTTTCTTGTCTCTCTGCCCCGTCAGCTCGAGCGAGCAATCGATGTCCTCGATAACGATAATTGACTTGGTGGTGGTGTTGATGAGCAGCTTTCGCAGCTCGGTGTTGTTCTTGACCGCCGTGAGTTCCATATCGTAGACGTCGTATTGTAGTAAATTGGCCATGGCGGCGATCATGGTGGATTTCCCGGTTCCTGGGGGTCCGTAGAGGAGATACCCCCGCTTCCACGCCTTCCCCACCTTCTTGTAATAATCCTCCGATTTGGAGAAATAGATGAGGTCGTCCATGATTTGTTGCTTTCTGATAGGGTCCATGGCTAGAGTATCGAAAGTGGCGGGGTGCTCGAACACCACCTGGCTCCATAAACCGCCGAAGCCGCCTCCGGCCCGGTTGGTGCAGATCTTCCTCCGCCGCTCCTGCAAGGTGATGGCCTTGCCGCGCTCCAGCACGTGCTTCAAATACTCGGTGGTGACGAGGTGGCGATGCTTCCTGTAGAAAGTGAGGCGGAAGTACTTCTTATCCTCCGCCCTCGGCCAGAGAGAGATTGATTGCTTTTTAGGAGAGTCTTCGCTGGAAGTCCACCATAGCTTGATGCCCTCGAACTCGTCGACGACCTCCACGTTGTTAGCGACGGAGAGGACGATGGTGTCGCTGTCGTCGTAGACGCTGGCCTGGAGGCGCTTGGCCTGTTTGGTGGAGTTTGTGTTGAGGTATCTCTCGATGGCGGAGTAGGCTTTGCTGCGGCTGAATCCGTCACCTTGGAACTCTGGGAAGGTGATCTGGATGTAGGGGTACATGAAATCAACGAATCTCATGTAACATTCCATGATCAGAACGCGGAGTTCGCAGGGGAAGTAGTTCTGGATCATGGCGAACACCACCGTCAGACCGGCCACTGCTTTGCCGGTCTTGGCAGCCATTGCCGTTAGACTGGAAACTGCTTTCCCAGTCTGGGTCGCCATTAACGCAATACTTATCATTCTGGTTTCTTTATCTTTTCTTCTGTAAAAGAAGAAAGAAGAAAGAACAAGTCTGGTATTTTGTGTTTGTGGTGTGGTAGGATTCGGCAGTGACAACCTCCAATTTATAGGGACTGATGATGATACGCATTTACTCGTTTATACTACAGTACTACGTGTTATATTTTGTTTTAAAATCTTTTTCTTATAAATAAGAAAGTATTTTTGGTTTCATTTGTAACAAAGTTTAGTTTGGGCTCAAACTCCCAAATAAATAAATAAAATTTAAGTTCCAGTTTGAACTCGCCCCCATCAAACTCGATTAGGTGTCAAGCTCGAACTAAAAATTTTAATTCTAATAAAAATCTACATCATGTATATTTTGAGTTAATATACATTTAAGTAATATGTCTAATAGTAAAAACTTAAATTACAGGGAAGGTCTTGGGTTAGGCAGGCCTAAATGATTTAGGCGGGTTTTATCCATTAACCCAAGCTTTAAGCGGGTTTTATCCATTAACCCAAACCCAAACCCATATAATATACCCTATTTGGGATGAGTGAACCCATTTGGGTAGGATAAAACCCGCCTAAATCGTTTAGGCCTGCCTAACGCAAGTTTTTGCCTAAATTACATTAATCTCAATAAAACTCACCAGCATAACTTGACCTGGGCTGAATATAATTAATATGGCTTGCGAGTGTGAGCTTATTGAATAAAAAAAAATTTAAATTTAAGCTCAACTTAGTTGTCATTCAATCAGGCTTAATTTTTTTAAATGAATTTCGAATAGTATTATTCCCCATATATCATATAACTATATATAGAGAATAGTTCCGGCGTTAAAAAATTCATTTTGTGTTAACTAAAGATGATTGCTAGCTTATACTCTTGATTTGTACTCAATTAATGATCTGGATTACAATTTATTCTAAATTATATATATATATATATATATATATATATATATATATTTGTTATATAGCTTATGTTTAAATGTATTATGTTTTTTATATTTACACATATTATACTTAAAATATGTATTTGTAATAACTAATATTTTTGTGAGAGATTGAGAAAGATGAGAACAAAAAAGACGATGAAAGTATACAATGATTTGTAAAGGGGAATTGTGTACTGGCCGACAACTTATGCATGGATGTAAAGTTTGCCCTACACGACTCGCACATAATTTCTTACCTCCCCAAAAAAATCTCAAATAATTTATATTTTCTCATAAACCAATTTACATAGATTTTTTCTCGATTGAATAAGAATAAACGAAAAAAAAAAAACCTAAAACGCCCTACGGCACTCTTAGATAAAAATAATACATATTGAATATATAAAGTATATATTACTGGAGAAATAAATTTACACTATTCCTGAAAATGTTTTTACTTAATTGATTTATAAGATCCTCTTATTTTTAGCCGTTTAATCGTCGTTCTTATGGTTTTTTGATGAAGGAAAAAAAGAAAGAATATATTGTTAAAGAAGCAATAAAATCTTATTATGTTTATTTAGCTTTCACCAAAGTCATAAATCACGATTGCATAACTCAGTAAACACTTGAATAAGGTCTTGGCTCAATAATTAATTTTTTTTTAAATCCAAACATATGAACTTTACTATATAAAGATCAGATATCAAAATTCATCATACAATTCGAACACATATTAATTAATAATAATGTCTCAAATTAGTCTTCAATCATATAATCATATTTAGAATTTGGCAAGTCAATAATGATGTGCTTGATGAGGTAGAGGAGGGCCCCATTCCACGCGGCGTGGAAATCCTTCATACAATGCTTTGCTCGGAAATAATGGATGAAGATTCCATATTTTAAAATCTCGTTAAACTTGTCTCTTCTAAAATATATCACCCAAAAATATTTTATAAATAAAAAAACAAATCAGAAATACTGGCTCAATTCTAAACTACGTCTGAGTTAATTTAGATAATATTATATATTTCAATTTATTTTTGTAAAACTCGAAAATAACACTTAATTAAAAGAGTAGAGGTTGTCACCTCGCTCCGGTGTAATGGTGAAAACACGTTGGTTGAACCAAGAAGTGGTTCGAACTTTCCCTAGAACATCTAGTTATATGAATTAATAAAATAAATGTATTCCTTTTATAAAAAAAGAGTAGAGGTTCAACAATACAATAATGTAAGGAAATCAATAAAGCCCGAAACTGATGGGTCAGCCCGAAATCGGTGGATTAAAATACGGATTAGGGTAAAAGATTTTCAACCCGAAATTATTTTTAACCGAACGGGTTGGACCCGATGGGTTGGCGGACCGAACGGGCCGAGCCCGATGGATTGTGGGTTGGCCCATAGGTCCGGTAATATTTAATTAATTATATATATCTATATATATAATATTTAATTATTCATTATTTCTAGTATTATTTATATCCCACTACACTCATTAATTATACACTAAATTCACTATAACTAATTTGCCACCCAAAATGTCATATATTTCTCCCAGTGACGAAGTCCGTTACCATCAAATAAAAAAATCTCTCATTTCTACTTCTTTCCTTGTCGTCCAATCGTTACTCTCCTAATTAGCATACCTACTCATTTCTTCATTTAAAGCACCTTTAGCCTCTCGCTGTGATGTTCACAAAGTGAAAGCTATATTTAATTTTATAATCCCTATTTTATAATTTTATATATTGAATAGTGTCCAGTGAATTTGTATTACTTAAATTAGTTGGTATATAAGCATTGATGTATTTTCTTTTTCAAACTATAATTGGACAACCTTTTATCCATTTATCACTAGTTTTTTTTTTTTTTGCAAAAATATTATTATTTGATGTCTTTTATTTATGTTTGTTCATCATTTTCTTTTTAAGAAAATTTTAAGAAAAATAAACTTGTAAATATTGGCAACCCGACGAGTCAGCCCGAAAACTGGTAGGTTAGGGTTAAGTTAAAAAAAATTTAGCCCGAAAAAAAATTCAGCCCAGTTGAACCCGGACCGAATAACCCGCAGCCCAATAGGGTTAGCCCGAAACCTTAACCCGATGGGTCAGTCGATTGATATCCCTAATAATGAGTTTCAAACGAAATAATTAGAAAGTAGAATAGTAGGTGATAAAATATGAAATATTGGTAATAAGCAGAGTTGAGGAAGCTCAAGGCAATTTCTTCCTAGAAAAATAATAAAAGAGAGCGAAGCTTCTTTGTTAGAAAAAGTAAAGTAAAAACTCGTTTCAGAGCTGGTTTCAACTGAATTTCTCGATTGTTTCTCAGCAATTGGATGTTTGTGCGTGTCATCTGAGTTGAGTTGAGTTCAAATATAATCGGGTTTATGAATATTCAAAGAGACCTTGAAATGGGTGTTTATAATAAAGTCTATACTAATTATAGAATGAATTTTTATTATTTGATTGATTGTATAAATGATTGAGATAAAAAAAGTTAATTATTAAAAAATAAGTATAATTTGTCGAAGCATAATATGTTTGACAATTGAGTACAATATATTCTAAGCATAATTTTATAAGAGAGCAAAATTTAAATAGCCACTTTTGATAACTTAACATGTTATCTAGCTACATATATAAAAATATAAGTTTTTTAGTCACTTCACCAATTATTGGAGAGAGAATTTGATTTTTAAAATACCTTTACATTAAATGTTTTTGGATTTATTATACACCTACCCCACATCCCCCCCTCTCTCTCTCTCTCTCTCTCTGTGCGAACGAACACCGTCAAACTCCATTGTCGCCAATTTGAAGCTCTGAACCACCGGATTTTGCACGCCCAACCAATAAAGAAGATACATTTTGTCGACTACAATGTCTGGAGAAGAAGAAAACCCGAACCAATTTTTTAGCTCGAATTTTTGTCTTTTTCCTGAAATTTCCTTCAATTTTTCGACAATTTCCATCGATTTTTCGTCAACTACATGTTTCATTATGTGTATGGAGTTGATTAATTTCATATTTCGTCGATTTCTAGATAGTATATTCGACTAAAAACAATTTAGGAATGGTTTTTGCTGCTAGAACTGTTTCAAAATTGGTACAGAGCCCGCCCTAGGAGAGAGATGACGAGATCTCGATTCGTCATATCGAGATCTTGATATGACGAAGCGAGATCTCGATATCAATCATCAAAATTTGAATTTAATTACAGGCGAGATCTCGATTTCTCATCTCGATTTTGATATTGAGATCTCGATATCAAAACCGAGATGAAAAATCGAGATCTCGATTTTTTTTAAATTTCTGGTTCGAATTCTTTTAATTCTCCTTTTATTTAAATATTTTATTTTATTCAATTGCAGGTTTGGGAGTGGATCAGGCCCAGTTTGCTGGGCAAAGTCCCGCGGTCGATGAATTGTTACGACCGGGACATTCTTGAGGATATCCGGATTCGATTGATGAGCTTCGGAGATGAGAGTTTTGAGTTATTTAGGGATGGACCGTTCGGTCCATTTCTCACTTTTCGGTGGAAGAAGAGCACGATACGTGCTACGTGGGCTCTGATCACCCACGAGATTGAGGTGGAGGGAGCAGAGAACGAGCTGTGGTTGGTGCTGAGGAGTTCTGTTTGATGACCGGGCTGCGGTTCGGAGATTCGGGTTTTGACCCTACTGGGGTTCATGATATGCCGAAGGATGGTTGTTTTTATTCTCATTACACATCCCTACCTACTGTTGATCAGCTGCATATTGATTTTATGAACACCGAGCTGACTCTGAGCGATTCTGCTGATGATTACCTGAAGATTGCTCAGATTCTATTTGTCTACCATATGCTTATGTGCTTCGATGGGAAGCGACACGTAGACCCCTTGGTTTATGCATTGGTGGAGAGACCTCATCAGTGGAGGGCATTGCCTTGGGCTCGTGGTCCTTCAGTATCTTGCTGCATCAGATGTCTGTCGTGATCACTTCCTCGAAGACAGACATGGTTCCTTTAGTGCATATATACGGCCCTGTTTGGGTTTTAGAGGTAATTGTTTGTAATTTATATTTTTATTTTTTTTAATTTATAAAAGACTCGAATTATAAATTATTTACATTATTGCGCAGGCATGGTCGTACGAGGTGATCCCTGATCTGGCAGCCTTAGTTGCGATGCACATTACGATAGAGGAGGATCAGGAGACTAGGCCTCGATGCTTGTTGTGGAGACCTCTTTATATTCGGGAATCCGACTTCACCACTTTTTTTTAGACATGAGGTAATTATTGTTTACAGTTTTTAATACTTATATTTCAGTATCTTTACTGTATGTTTTATTTGATTTATGTTTGTTTTCAGCATGACTGCAGTACTTCACTGCAGCCGACTGATGATGAGGCCGTTTCTGAGAGTTGGCTCAGCTTGAAGAATGCTGAGAATCCGTTAATTCGGAGATTTATACCTTATAGGGGCTTCAAGCCCCGACGATCAGCCTCTCAGCGGCCTTCTTCCAGTACCTCGAGGTCTTCTTCTAAGAGGGCTCCGCAGCAGCTGCAGTCGCCGTCACAGCGCTCGCCATGGCAAAAATGCCACCCAAATCAAGGAGAGGAGTGGGGGATTGTGCCGGATGATGATTACAGTTGGTGGAAGCCGAATGACGAACTAGTGAGGACTGTCCAGGGCCTTGATGGAATATCCGGCTTTAGGAGTTGGTTCAAGGCAAAACTGATAAACACTCATTTTGTGCATTTAGCTGATGTGAATCTGCTAACTATTTGCCCTGGATTATATCGTTAAGTGATATTTCTGTGTCGTATTCATATTCTTTTAGAAAATATTACGTTTGGTTTGGTTTTGGGTTGTTTATGCAGGTTTCACGCACAATTGAGCCGTTTACAGGATATGACTGAGTACCATGGAGCCAATCGATGTTTGTTTGCATCAGGAAGAGGAAGAAGTGAGAAAAGACCAAAGAAAAACCACTGTTTCAATGGAAACCCGTACCCAAAACAGTTGATGTTCAAAGAAGCAGTCATGAATTCCTACACAAATGGAATTCGAGAAAATGGAGCATGGAAATAGATAGATTTCTAGTTAGCTTTCCAATGCAACTGGAATCGGGTCAATCGGAGTTCGGAAGCAAAATTTATAGCCAAAACCGCGAGACTGCGCAGAAGGGGCGAGGTTCGTGACAGGAACGGCGACCCAAATACATAAATGGCGGTCGTCGTTCATGCATTCCAGTAGCCGATTGTGCATTTTTCATGCGTTTCAGCACGATGCAGAGATGGCGACCCGAGCACACGCTCGGTGGTCGCCATCGTCGTTTTATGGGTCGCCGATCGTGACTCTTTGGGCGAAATTGATCCAAATCCCATATCTTTTTGGGTTTGAAGAAGATAAGTATAAATACAGGCTTCCAAGACTAAAAAACGACCCTTGACCTTATTTTTGAGCGACGAACCTTTGGAGAGAGCTAGAACGGAGCAGACTTGAAGAGCAAAGATTGACGGCTTGAAATCGAAGACTACGGGTTTTGGGTTTCCATGTTTTCTATATTTTTGACTCTTTACTTCTTTGTTCTTATGGAACTTAGCATGATTGGATAAGTCCTCTGTGGATTCTAGGGTTTTGAAACTTGTTGAACGTTTTACAATTATTTATTCGATTTAATTTTCCCTTTCCATTCGCATTCTAATTATTCATGAATTTTGATTAATTGCTTGATATTAGCCATTGATGGCAATTCGATTGGTACATATGGGCAATCGCCTTACCCATAACAAATGAGAGTTGAGGGATTCGGTTGCGTTGGACGTCATGAAGCTGAATCGGGTACCAGGGCACTGAGATATCGACCAACGATGGACTCCTATATCCAGAAGCCTCTTGTAAGCTTCGTCTTTGCTCAGAATCTCCAAAGTAGACATGTGCTTTTGAAATGCATCGTGCCTATAACAGTAGGCTGCATCTCGTAAAACAACACCAACTTGAGGACCGTACCTCAACATGTTATTCGCCAAGTGGTAGTAGCAAATAGCATGTGTAGCATTCGGAAATGCTAACTCCACTATAGTTTTTATGCTCTTGTGCTGATCACTGACAATGATAAGTCCTTTGCGATCTCCAAAGCAAACATGCAAGCGATGCATGAACCACATCCACGACTCATCATCCTCTATGGGTGCGATCCCGATAGCAAGGGGAAATAACTGTTCATTGTCGTCTTTCATCACCACAACAAACAATATTCCCTTATTCTTGCCCTTCAGACGTGTGCCATCTACAACGATCACTGAGCGCATGAAGCTGTGAAATGCATCGATGCATGGAGCAAGCGCCAGAAACATGTGCTTGAACAAATTCTCTGAAGAAGTAGATATATCATACATCGTGTCTGGGTTACGAGACTGTAGCATGTGTAAGTAGCCCGACAGCATCGCATAAGACTTCTCCCACTCGCCAAATACCATTGCAATAGCTATGTCTCTTGCCCGCAGGGCAAAACTGTAATCAATCTTGATGCCGAATTGAATCAACAATTCAGACATCATCTCCTTCGGCTTTAGAATAGCGCCCTCCTCCGCCAACTTACTAGAGAAATACTTACCCAACACTCTTGCGGGCACTCTGCGGGGAGCAACACGATCAATATCCATCTAGCAGTTGTGCATCAGATCACACTTGAATACTCTCCAAACAGTTCCAGATTGTCTTGCACGTAGCATAAAAGGACAACAATTCTCATGCTTGCATCTGAAGTTGAGCCGAGTAGTGCTGGACCTCTCCATGGAGTATTCCAACCGGTGATGCAGTCCTACAGCAAGGTCAAGTTCATCCTTGCTGCTAAATGTCGCTCCAATGCATAGCTCAGTCTGGGCCCAATCTGCGGGAATAATCCACTCCAAACGCTCATAAGCATCAACCTCTATTAAAAGAAGCACCCAACTCCTTACTTCCTGATCATGTCGAGCTACAGCCACGGACTGACTCAAGTTATTGTTAGATAGTCCGTACTGATCCATTGGCCCAGGAGCTAGACTCCATCTAGAAAAATCACTGACCAAGGACTCAAACAACCGACTCCGGCCCTCCTCCTCGTCCCTCTCCTCCTCGCTTGCCTCCTCATCATCATCACAATAATCATCATCATCATCATCATCTGTAGTTTCCGCCTCATACTCATCTACGAAATCATCAACTAATGAGATGCTAGGACCACCCATTCGTGTTGGTAGCTGTGACTGTAACTGGGGTGCCTGAAATTCGGACTGATTTTGCTTCAATTTGGTGACCACATATATAATTGGATCAATGCTATTTTCATATAGCATGCGCATAATATCTTCATCGGTCTTCAGTCCAGCCTTCACATGCCTCGAGCCCCCAGATATACTGCTCATGTAAAACAAGCAATAGCTAGTAGTGAGGAGATCACAGTGCATGATCTCGTGAATCTCGGACAAAATGGCATTGTAGGAGATTCGTTCACGCCTCAAACATATCAATTGCTCGTCTCCGCCCATATACTCGGATCTGTCCCATGCACCATGATGATGTATGATGAAACGTTGATACAACATCTGCGATAAATGAAATGAAAATATTAAAAAAATCAAGAGCATGATCCAGCAGACAATTTGAGATCTCGATATTAATATCGAGATCTCGGAATTAAATTAAAATTAATTGAGATCTCGAGATGATGTCGAGATCGACTTCCAAGTCGAGATCTCGACATCATCTCGAGATCTCAATTTTGTCAGGAGATCTCGATTTCCCTGGGTTTCTCCCTAAGTCCTTTGCGTATTTTTTTTACGAAGAACAGTCCTAAAATCACTATATTTTCTAGAAAACTAAGATATACAAGTCGTTTCTAAACACATATCATCAATATAATGCATAAAACAAATGAAAAATGTGGAAAAATGGTTGAAATCAACATACCTTCAAATTTTGGCTCTCAAAACTCTCTCAACTATCTTCAAAATATTTTTATGAATGCTTCCTCGTACAATGAAAGCAATTTGTTTGTAAAAGGTTTTAATAAATTTCCAACAACTTTGGTTGTTGGAAATAAATGATAAAATAAATATTTCCGAAAATGGAAATAATTTTAATAAAGTTGATTTTGTCTTGTAGCCGAAAATGGAAGAGAGAAAAAGACAAAAGTACAAAGTGGCTAGAAAACTTATATTTTTATCCTTGTGGCTATATAACATAGCAACTTATTCAAAGTGGCTACTTTTATGTATTCCCACATTTTATAAAGTAATGAAGTATAATCATTTGAATTTTTTAATCTAAATCATTAATTTTTTTTAGATGAATAATGTTAATACATTCTCTTATTTAACATAAACTCAATCATAATACTAATCCTCTCCACACACACACATATCTATCTATCTATCTATCTATCTATCTATCTATCCATCTATCTATATACATATATATATATATATAGGGAGCGGATCAGGTAAGAAAAAGTCCCATGTGAGAAAAA